>JAVGWX010000007.1:98752640-99042640 GCA_036924085.1 Ariolimax columbianus | reverse complement strand
TAGCTAGCGAACTGTTAACACTAGGTAGCGAGCTGTTACACTGACTAGCAAGGTCAGGATTGTCATTGGTGTGAGTTTATTGGGGAACCTCGCATTGAACCAGAGATGGGGACCCAGGTTCCCCTTTTGAATAACGTCTTGGCATGTAAATAAGTGAGTTCATGGATTCAAGTGCAAAAAAAATGTTCATAATTGTTACCCGATTACAATTCAAGAATTAAAACTCATTTTCAAATGGAAAGTTTGGAAATCGTCATCGTTGGGTCATTCCATGCAATTCGTGATTATTTCGGAATTGTAATTTACATATTAGTGTTGAAGTTTTTGCATATGATAAAAGTATGAAATATCCGGAAATATCTGATCAAGACGTGATATTGATATTTCTTGATTATATAGAGCAGGTATTTATCAATTAAATGTGTTTTCCATGCTACAAATCCTTTGGTGCAAAAAGATGGACATTTGAGAATATAATATTTTTCCTTACAGCTATTTTACATGAACATCCTTAAAGTTAACATTTGTCAACTAAGTAATGTATACAATGACCATCCCGTCGTATTAGATTACAGTCTAACATTTTGTTCAGATTTATGAAAAATATTAAACACAGTTCGCATTTGTTTGCCAGGATACTGACTTCTTAATATTTAAAATATGAGAATTATCAGTGTTGCTATTAATAGCTTAGCTTCAAATGCAAAAATACTGAAGTTCCTTTGATTGCGTGCAATTCAAATGGCGTATAGGGATCAAGGTGCTGAGCAGCGCATGAGCTGCAGGGGTCAGCGACCCATAGGTGACTGCTAGCATTAGGGACAGCGAACCATAGCTGCCAAGACCCTTCTACACCTCCACGCGGTGATGCTGGATAACAGGCTGCAGCAGGGCAGACTGGCTAAAGAGAAGGGATCGAAGAGGGATTGCTAACCCGGTACTCAAAAAATGACTGCTGAAGTCGGATGTGTTGGACCGAAAGGTGCAGATATCGCAGCCAAGCTCTAAACTACAACACAACGCATTCCGTTCTCTGGACTACATTCTGCTACTTTAGCCCTTTCAGGGTTTGGTAGTGGGAGATTGTGAACGAACGAAGAAGAAGAAGAAGAAGAAATGGCGTGTAGATGGTCTGCACGGGTGACCTAGTCTTACTTAGTCTTCGTCTTAGTCGACCAGTACTTCTACAGGAGTGGATGCCTCTGTGCAAGTCCACGCACTGGCGTGAGCTGGATGTAGCCGGGTGTACGATGTCCTGCTAAGTGAGATAGGCTCGAGCAGCTTATTAGGCCGCTGCATCGGGACAAGCGCTGAGAAGGTTGGTAAACAAATGGGCGAGTCGATCTAAATAAACTCAAACACTAGAACAAAGTAGACCCACAGCCTGTTAAGCATCTGTGCTGCTTTTAATAAATCACCTATCCATGGCCGGCGTTATGCCATGCAACACAGTTAGTCGCCTCTTACGACATGCCTGTGTGGGACAGTGGTGTTATTTTTGTCCTTGTCATACAGAAAGACCCCGCCGTCCACTCATGAAGCTAGAAATGATGATTAATATTGCTATTATTGTTTAAAACAATTATTTATCCTGAACGTTATGAATGGTCGTGTAATCGGGTCAGACCTAACTTCTCGTTTCCACGAGCACTGCGACCATTTGTTTTTATGTAATAAACTCGATCCTTTCACTTTGATTTTCGTGTAGCTAACTAATCTCCTTTAGATTAATTATTTCCCGTTTCATATTAAAACAAAAGTAACACTGAGAACCGTTGTTTTTTTCATAACAAAATTATGATTAATTAAAATCGTTAATCATTTATTGCATCATCTAGTCATAACCATGATTTGTCTTCTAATATACTTATATAAGAAGACAAATCAATATATGACTAGATAACGCAATAAATGTTTTATCAGTGGCTTTCAGAAATTAACTTAATGGTAACTCCAGATATAAACCCAGATCGTTCAAGGTCCTTTGTCAATATTCTCTCTTACGAGAGCAACTTAACTAGCAACTTCAATCTTGTGGTTGCTGGTGGTGTGACTGACCTCTGAAATTGTGTGGTCCTCGTTGCTGGTGGTGTGACTGACCTCTAACATATTGTGGTTGCTGGTGGTGTGACTGACCTCTGAAATTGTGTGGTCCTCGTTGCTGGTGGTGTGACTGACCTCTGAAATTGTGTGGTCCTCGTTGCTGGTGGTGTGACTGACCTCTGAAATTGTGTGGTCCTCGTTGCTGGTGGTGTGACTGACCTCTGAAAATCTGCAGTTTCCGCCCTTTACACTTCGCTGTGGAACAAAATATTTATTACTTGTGTTTTGAAAATCGATTACTCAGATCTATCAATCGCACCCGTAGATAGTTCTTATAATTTCTAATAGAGTTCATCAAAACTTAGTTTTCTTATAAAAAGATCTCAAGTAGTGACATACTAAGTATCGATTGATCTTGGCAAATTCGATTCTCCGAGTTGTGTGAGTATCTGCCGCGTAACATAACGCCGTCAGCTTAGCCTATAGTCGTTAAAAGAAGAGAAAATTGCGCAGAAAGATGTTCTATTTTATATCCCTAAAAACTGAAGGGGAAATACGAGATGGCAGAAATTTTATGAGCAAATCTCATCCTGGATGGGAAATGTATGGCATAACAGCAACATTTTCAGGCGCTTTAGCAAAGTTTTCAGCCAACACCACGATCTGGCACAGGGATTTCCCATATTGCTTTGTTTTGTGTGTCCTCAATAGTTGTTGTATTAGACTGACAGATATATTACACCTGAATTTTGCAAAATTATTAATCCACTTTTGCAACGGATAAATTCAAGCGAAGTCAAGCCAGACAAGTCAAGTCAGTCAACTCAAGCCAGTCATTTGACAGCTAGTGGTCTGGGTGCTTGCCAGGTAACGGATATGGGATGGCCGTTTGGCTAAATGACTTATTTCTAATTCAACACGTGATTATATCACTGAAGTCTCGATGGTTCAGACGTCTGGTGTTTCTGGACCGCCATCGAAATGTCATGGCGACGGCCACATCTCTTCACTGATTCACGTTCCCTGTCATGCTCATCTATTCGTCATTGACCACTTCCTGTGTGGCTACATTTTCTCTCGAGTGTTGGCCGAAGCTTTAAAAAGGATTACAGAAGAGTGCCACTGTAACCTGTCTGACTTATCGTGAATGGCCAATACGTAGGCTCCGTCATGGACCTAGTTACACCACCAAGTAGATACATTAAGCCACAAGTAGGAAAAATATCCCACAATATCATGACGGGAGATTCTACATATCATGGAGGGAGATTCTACATATCATGGCGGGAGACTCTACATATCATGGCGGGAGACTCTACATATCATGGTAGAAGACTACATATCATGGTAGAAGACTTTGCATATCATGGCGGGAGACTCTACATATCATGGCGGGAGACTCTACATATCATGGCGGGAGACTACATATCATGGAGGGAGACTATATAAACCGTTGATAGCAGGTTAGCACACTTAACACGGTGTCTAGTCCTGTCAACAGGTGGGCACACTTAACACGGTGTCTAGCTCTGTCAACAGGTAAGCACACTTAACACGTTGTCTAGCTCTTTCAACAGGTGAGCACACTTAACACGGTGTCTAGCCCTGTCAACAGGTGAGCACACTTAACACGGTCTCTAGCTCTGTCAACAGGTGAGCACACTTAACACGTTGTCTAGCTCTGTTAACAGGTGAGCACACTTAACACGGTGTCTAGCCCTGTCAACAGGTGAGCACACTTAACACGGTCTCTAGCTCTGTCAACAGGTGAGCACACTTAACACGGTCTCTAGCTCTGTCAACAGGTGAGCACACTTAACACGGTCTCTAGCTCTGTCAACAGGTGAGCACACTTAACACGTTGTCTAGCTCTGTTAACAGGTGAGCACACTTAACACGGTCTCTAGCTCTGTCAACAGGTGAGCACACTTAACACGGTGTCTAGCTCTGTCAACAGGTGAGCACACTTAACACGGTCTCTAGCTCTGTCAACAGGTGAGCACACTTAACACGTTGTCTAGCTCTGTCAACAGGTGAGCACACTTAACACGGTGTCTAGCCCTGTCAACAGGTGAGCACACTTAACACGGTCTCTAGCTCTGTCAACACAGGTGAGCACACTTAACACGGTGTCTAACCCTGTCAACAGGTGAGCACACTTAACACGGTCTCTAGCTCTGTCAACAGGTGAGCACACTTAACACGGTGTCTAGCTCTGTCAACAGGTGAGCACACTTAACACGGTCTCTAGCTCTGTCAACAGGTGAGCACACTTAATACGTTGTCTAGCTCTGTCAATAGCCCGCTCTGATTAAACACGTTGTCCAGTTCAGGCCGAATTTGAGCTTGTGCAGTGCTAGTATTAACAATAATGGTTTTACATAATGAAATTGATTGCATTTTGCACATCTGTCTTAGGCGACTTTTGCGACCTACTTAGAAGTTTGCAGTGGCCCTTTTGTTTTTAAACCTGATGCCGCCCGGGTAAGGTTGTAATGGATTTTCTTAAATGAAGAAGTGTATCAAAGTAGGTCGACCTGGGCACTTCTGGATGTAGTGTATTAATATGTTTCTCTGCAAGCTCATCACTGTTAGAATCTCTTTGAGCAAACCCAGCTAGGTCAATAACTAGGTTGTATGCGATGTGAACAGTAGACTGATCTTGGTCAGTATGTTGCACCTGACTCTGGCGCGATCGACTTAGCACCTAATGATAACTGGACCTCGACATTTATCCTGTACAATGAGAAGTATTGGACCATTCATTGTTTTCTATTCTCGTGTGCATTTGTAGCAGCGTAAGGCGTTTTACTGTTGTGTAGTACTTATTCTATCAAAGATACTCTGGTCACTCGGACCAAAATAAGATATCTGGAAGAGTCTAGATTTATCTGAGTAGTTTACTTATCTAAAGAGTTTACAACATGTATCCACACCACAACATGACTTCACACAATAAAACGCAGTAAACGCTATCATGAAACAACATTATCATTTATTAACATGCATATCAACAAAAAGAAATAAAAAGGACATCTAAACTATATAATCATAATATATTTATATATATATAGTGAACTAAATAGGAGATTTTTAAGCACTAGGTTTTAATGTTTCCCCCAAACTACATAACCCATATTCTTGCCGCTGCATTCACTTATCTGCACACTCAACACGCAATAACAAACTCGTCCTCACGATCGGATTATGTACTCAGTCGTTCTGTGCATTCACATATTATCAATTTACCTTCAATCAGGTGGTCTGTACATTCACAAAATCGGTTCACGTATGCTCCAGCGAACTGGGCATTCATATGTAATTAGATCACGCCACTAATAGTCGGATCACGTACTCACTTCTGATCACGTACTCAGTGGATCTGTACATTCACATACAATCGGTTCACAAAGTGTCCTACATATACGACACACATTTAGATCTCTAACTGTTCACAGGGTGTCCAACATAAATTCATATAGAGCGACTGGCCAAAACTTGAGGTGTACGCTGGACCAGTCACCCTGCAAACTTACACACTCACAGACTTCTGGTAGCCTCATAGTCACTCTCCTAGCCAGTCTGTTTGAGTTCATCCTTGCAGAGTATTTAATAGTCTCAAGCAACAAAATGGCTGTGCAGTGGTCTTCTTTTGGTTATCTGACATAGCCTTCACTTTAATTTGGACCTATTCCCAAATAATTGTTATTGGATGATTATCTCCGTAACCCTGTGATTCTAAATGTCGTAGCCGGTCGTGGCGGCATCTGACTGTCACCACCCCCCACCCCCACCCAACTATGCTAATTTGGGACGTCAGAGTGGTCAGCTATGATCCCCCACTGTACCAGACAAAGTCTTCCAATTGAAGGATCTCTGTGATTAGCGAGCGGAGCCACGCCCATTAGTCTACAACATCTCTGTGATTAGCGAGCGGAGCTACGCCCATTAGTCTACAACATCTCTGTGATTAGCGAGCGGAGCCACGCCCATTAGTCTACAACATCTCTGGGATTAGCGAGCGGAGCCACGCCCATTAGTCTACAACATCTCTGTGATTAGCGAGCGGAGCTACGCCCATTAGTGTACAACATCTCTGTGATTAGCGAGCGGAGCCACGCCCATTAGTCTACAACATCTCTGTGATTAGTGAGGTGTGCCACGCCCATGAGCTGGAGAGTCTACGACTTCTCTGTGATTAGCGAGGTGTGCCACGCCCATGAGCTGGAGAGTCTACAACATCTCTGTGATTAGCGAGGTGTGCCACGCCCATGAGCTGGAGAGTCTACGACTTCTCTGTGTTTAGCGAGGTGTGCCACGCCCATGAGCTGGAGAGTCTACAACATCTCTGTGATTAGCGAGTTGTGCCACGCCCATGAGCTGGAGAGTCTACAACATATCTGTGATTAGCCAGGTGAGCCACGCCCATGAGCTGGAGAGTCTACAGCATCTCTGTGATTAGCGAGGTGTGCCACGCCCATGAGCTGGAGATTCTACAACATCTCTCTGATTGGCGAGGTGAGCAACGCCCATGAGCTGGAGAGTCTACAACCACATTTCACGTTTCCCGGCCCTTGCTCAAAATTACTTATAAGATTTATAATGACCATGACAGAGAAATCTATGCGCAATGAAAGACCTAATGTATGAAATTTACATTTGAGAGTTTGAGCGGAAAAGTTTTGAAAAACCACAAAAGAATTAAAAACCGGTAATCAAAAGTAATTAATGACAACGTTTAATTAAATAATAATAACATCCTTAACTTCAGATTTCGCAATCGTTTACATTTAGCCATTTCAAACACGTGTGGACGTTTCAAGGCATGGGTCCCCACTTCCTGTGCGAACAAAAAGATAACAACTAAACGTTTTTTCGATCACAAATACTAAACAATTCTCAAAAATGCTGGTTCCTGTGTGTTTGTGATTTGTGCATCAACAAACACATTTTCCGTTGATGTCGTCCAGCGAATATTTATCAGCCCTCTCATGGGAAGGGCAGACCCATAACAAGAAAATATAACTAGATGTAAAATGTCTTCAGCCTAAGTCCCTCAAGGGAATATCGATTTATCAGCTGGGATCAATAACAAGCTGACATTGTCATAAATTGAGGGAGGCTTTCGCCTAGGATATATTTATTTTCAGAATCGCTAGAAAAAGATTTTTCAAGAGTTCTTCGCTGAAATAAGTGCATTTCTTTGACTAACCAACACGGTTTCAATATGGCGTAACGTGAAGTCAAATACAGGAAAAGAGGATATTGACAAAACATGTATTGCAAGGGAAAAAAACTGTAGTTCTATACGTTCATGTGCCATAAGATACGAGGCGTGTTCAAATGAAACCGGTCAAAACTGCAACAAGTGAACATACGTATGATACGCATGATGACGTCACTTCAGGTGTAAATAGCATATACCAACAGTCAAGTTTGCATGTCATTATTCTCCGACTCATAGTTTCCTCAGCAGACCGTTGAAAACATGACGGGTGTGATACAGAACCCGTCCAGAGTTGATCAGCGAGCGGTGATTCGGTTTCTAACAGCTGAAGGGTATCGACCAGTTGACCTTCATTGCAGAATGCAGGCAGTGTATGGTGACAAAAGTGTGTCGAAGACAACAGTGAAGAACTGGACAACGATGTTTATAGAAAGACGTGAGTTAACGTAACAATATGCGCTTGACCTGGTCTAGGAATATCTTTCGTTAACTCACGTCCTTCTTGCCACGCGCTGAAGTTTATCATCAAAGGACTTAATGTGTCAAAACAGCTCATGAACAAACTACACTTTCATTTGTTACTTAGCATCGAGTTTATTAAGATTCGTTGTAACACGTACAATAAATGGGAAATTACGTTTTTGCTTTTGTTTTGCGATTCCTGCAGAGCCTTTCCTTTCATGTTTATTTGAGTCCAGCAACAATGCTTTAGTTTGAGCCACTCGTTGTTGTAAGCCCAAGGGTTGATATCACATTCAGCTGCTTCCACTCGAGGTCTGACGGGCATATTCAGTGGCATTGGGAAAAGTCCTCGCGGGTCGAATAAAATCAAGGCGAGGTCTTGGATGCGGGCCATACATACACTTTATGGAGTATTTAAAAAGCACTTGATACCCTAGATTCGATATGACCTATAGGTCGTTTTCATCGCAATATAATATAAAGAACAGATAGATGACATTATGGGGCCAAAACAGGAGCACAGAATAGTAACGCTGGTAGGTGCCAGACACGTTATCCAAATCCATTAAGGAAGTCTGCCAGAAACTATAGGTCGCAATTACAAGATGTTGTTGGTTCCTTCTTTGCTAGTCTGTCCGTCGTGTCATTGACACGTGTGGTTGAGTGTCAATGAATCAACTTCTTTGCTAGTCTGTCCGTCGTGTCATTGACACGTGTGGTTGAGTGTCAAGGAATCAACTTCTTTGCTAGTCTGTCCGTCGTGTCATTGACACGTGTGGTTGAGTGTCAAGGAATCAACTTCTTTGCTAGTCTGTCCGTCTTGTCATTGACACGTGTGGCTGAGTGTCAAGGAATCAACTGAAGAACTATTTGACGACATGGAAGTTAATAATGTCTTGAGTTATCTGGATAAGATCAGGTCTAAAATATCCAGCATCTTGTAACGCTTAAAGGACGGATATCGAATCTGTAAAAATAACATGTTTTGAGCATTTGAGGGAAAGGCATCCAAAACTGTCTCACGGTGGAAGACTACACCGAATGATAGAAGACTCTACACCACAGATTAGAAGACCCTACACAACATAGTAAACGACTTTACATCCCTTTATCCGTGAAAGCAGCAAGGATGGATACTGATCACTACCCTACCATAGAAAAAACTCATAACTAATTCAATCAAGCTTCTAACACTTTATCTCCGACGGCAGTATGCGCTTAAGACTACCTTGATTTTTGTTATCATCAGTTTATGACAGTCTCTGTCATGTCTCTCTTATTGCACTGTTTGTGTTGCTTTCCGCTGAACCATATGAGAAAGCACTGTTTATCAATATTTTGGAATTCTTTGTTAACCTTCTAACTCAACGAGAACCATTGAAATAACGAGAGGAATAATCATATCTATAGATCACCGTCATTGGGTTATGTGAACATGCCATAAGAGTGACTATATCTATAGATCACCGTCATTGGGTTATGTGAACATGACATAAGAGTGACTATATCTATAGATCACCGTCATTGGGTTATGTGAACATGCCATAAGAGTGAATATATCTATAGATCACCGTCATTGGGTTATGTAAACATGCCATAAGAGTGAATATATCTATAGATCACCGTCATTGGGTTATGTGAACATGCCATAAGAGTGACTATATCTATAGATCACCGTCATTGGGATATGTGAACATGCCAAAAGAGTGACTATATCTATAGATCACCGTCATTGGGTTATGTGAACATGCCATAAGAGTGAATATATATATAGATCACCGTCATTGGTTTATGTGAACATGCCATAAGAGTGACTATATCTATAGATCACCGTCATTGGGTTATGTGAACATGCCATAAGAGTGACTATATCTATAGATCACCGTCATTGGGTTATGTGAACATGCCATAAGAGTGACTATATCTATAGATCACCGTCATTGGATTATGTGAACATGCCATAAGAGTGACTATATCTATAGATCACCGTCATTGGGTTATGTGAACATGCCATAAGAGTGAATATATCTATAGATCACCGTCATTGGGTTATGTGAACATGCCATAAGAGTGACTATATCTATAGATCACCGTCATTGGGTTATGTGAACATGCCATAAGAGTGACTATATCTATAGATCACCGTCATTGGGTTATGTGAACATGCCATAAGAGTGAATATATCTATAGATCACCGTCATTGAGTTATGTGAACATGCCATAAGAGTGACTATATCTATAGATCACCGTCATTGGGTTATGTGAACATGCCATAAGAGTGACTATATCTATAGATCAACGTCATTGGGTTATGTGAAAATGCCATAAGAGTGACTATATCTATAGATCACCATCATTTGGTTATGTGAACACGTCATAAGAGTGACTATATCTATAAATCACCGTCATTGGGTTAAGTGAACACGTCATAAGAGTGAGTATATCTATAGATCACCGTCATTTGGTTGTGTTAACACGTCATAAGAGTGACTATATCTATAGATCACCGTCATTGGTTTATGTGAGCACGTCATAAGCGTGACTATATCTATAGATCACCGTCATTGGGTTATGTGAACATGCCATAAGAGTGACTATATCTATTGATCACCGTCATTGAGTTATGAGGACACGCCATAAGAGTGACTATATCTATAGATCACCGTCATTGGGTTATGTGAACATGCCATAAGAGTGACTATATCTATAGATCAATGTGATTGGGTTATGTGAACATGCCATAAGAGTGACTATATATATAGATCAACGTCATTGGGTTATGTGAACACGTCATACTAGTGACTATACCTATAGTTCACCGTCATTGGGTTATGTGAACACGTCGTAAAAGTGACTATATCTATAGATCACCGTCATTGGTTTATGTGAGCACGTCATTAGCGTGACTATGTCTATAGATCACCGGCATTGGTTTATGTGAACACTTCATAAGAGTGAATACATTTATAGATCACCGTCATTTGGTTATGTGAACACGTCATAAGAGTGACTATATCTATAGATCACCGTCATTGGGTTAAGTGAACAAGTCATAAGAGTGAGTATATCTATAGATCACCGTCATTTGGTTATGTTAACACGCCATAAGCGTGACTATATCTATAGATCACCGTCATTGGGTTATGTGAGCACGTCATAAGAGTGACTATATCTATTGATCACCGTCATTGAGTTATGAGGACACGCCATAAGAGTGACTATATCTATAGATCACCGTCATTGGGTTATGTAAACATGCCATAAGAGTGACTATATCTATAGATCACCGGCATTGGGTTATGTGAACATGCCATAAGAGTGACTATATATATAGATCACCGTCATTGGGTTATGTGAACATGCCATAAGAGTGAATATATCTATAGATCACCGTCATTGGGTTATGTGAACATGCCATAAGAGTGAATATATCTATAGATCACTGTCATTGGTTTATGTGAACATGCCATAAGAGTGAGTATATCTATAGATCACCGTCATTGGGTTATGTGAACATGCCAAAAGAGTGACTATATCTATAGATCACCGTCATTGGGTTATGTGAACATGCCATAAGAGTGAATATATCTATATATCACCGTCATTGGGTTATGTGAACATGCCATAAGAGTGACTATATCTATAGATCACCGTCATTGGGTTATGTTAACATGCCATAAGAGTGACTATATCTATAGATCACCGTCATTGGGTTATGTTAACATGCCATAAGAGTGACTATATCTATAGATCACCGTCATTGGGTTATGTTAACATGCCATAAGAGTGACTATATCTATAGATCACCGTCATTGGGTTATGTGAACAGGCCATAAGAGTGACTATATCTATAGATCACCGTCATTGGGTTATGTGAACATGCCATAAGAGTGACTATATCTATAGATCACCGTCATTGGGTTATGTGAACATGCCATAAGAGTGACTATATCTATAGATCACCGTCATTGGGTTATGTTGACATGCCATAAGAGTGACTATATCTATAGATCACCGTCATTGGGTTATGTGAACATGCCATAAGAGTGACTATATCTATAGATCACCGTCATTGGGTTATGTGAACATGCCATAAGAGTGACTATATCTATAGATCACCGTCATTGGGTTATGTGAACATGCGATAAGAGTGATTATATCTATAGATCACCGTCATTGGGTTATGTGAAAATGCCATAAGAGTGAATATATCTATAGATCACCGTCATTGGGTTATGTGAACATACCATAAGAGTGACTATATCTATAGATCACCGTCATTGAGTTATGTGAACATGCCATAAGAGTGACTATATCTATAGATCACCGTCATTGGGTTATGTGAACATGCCATAAGAGTGACTATATCTATAGATCAACGTCATTGGGTTATGTGAACATGCCATAAGAGTGACTATATCTATAGATCAACGTCATTGGGTTATGTGAACATGCCATAAGAGTGACTATATCTATAGATCACCGTCATTGGGTTAAGTGAACACGTCATAAGAGTGAGTATATCTATAGATCACCGTCATTTGGTTGTGTTAACACGTCATAAGAGTGACTATATATATAGATCACCGTCATTGGTTTATGTGAGCACGTCATAAGCGTGACTATATCTATAGATCACCGTCATTGGGTTATGTAAACATGCCATAAGAGTGACTATATCTATTGATCACCGTCATTGAGTTATGAGGACACGCCATAAGAGTGACTATATCTATAGATCACCGTCATTGGGTTATGTGAACATGCCATAAGAGTGACTATATCTATAGATCAATGTGATTGGGTTATGTGAACATGCCATAAGAGTGACTCTATATATAGATCAACGTCATTGGGTTATGTGAACACGTCATACTAGTGACTATATCTATAGTTCACCGTCATTGGGTTATGTGAACACGTCGTAAAAGTGACTATATCTATAGATCACCGTCATTGGTTTATGTGAGCACGTCATTAGCGTGACTATATCTATAGATCACCGGCATTGGTTTATGTGAACACGTCATAAGAGTGACTATATTTATAGATCACCGTCATTTGGTTACGTGAACACGTCATAAGAGTGACTATATCTATAGATCACCGTCATTTGGTTAAGTGAACACGTCATAAGAGTGAGTTTATCTATAGATCACCGTCATTTGGTTATGTTAACACGCCATAAGCGTGATTATATCTATAGATCACCGTCATTGGGTTATGTGAGCACGTCATAAGAGTGACTATATCTATTGATCACCGTCATTGAGTTATGAGGACACGCCATAAGAGTGAGTATATCTATAGATCACCGTCATTTGGTTATGTTAACACGTCATAAGAGTGACTATATCTATAGATCACCGTCATTGGTTTATGTGAGCACGTCATAAGCGTGACTATATCTATAGATCACCGTCATTGGGTTATGTGAACATGCCATAAGAGTGACTATATCTATTGATCACCGTCATTGAGTTATGAGGACACGCCATAAGAGTGACTATATCTATAGATCACCGTCATTGGGTTATGTGAACATGCCATAAGAGTGACTATATCTATAGATCAATGTGATTGGGTTATGTGAACATGCCATAAGAGTGACTATATATATAGATCAACGTCATTGGGTTATGTGAACACGTCATACCAGTGACTATATCTATAGTTCACCGTCATTGGGTTATGTGAACACGTCGTAAAAGTGACTATATCTATAGATCACCGTCATTGGTTTATGTGAGCACGTCATTAGCGTGACTATATCTATAGATCACCGTCATTGGTTTATGTGAACACGCCATAAGAGTGACTATATTTATAGATCACCGTCATTTGGTTACGTGAACACGTCATAAGAGTGACTATATCTATAGATCACCGTCATTGGGTTATGTGAACATGCCATAAGAGTGACTATATCTATAGATCACCGTCATTGGGTTATGTGAACATGCCATAAGAGTGACTATATCTATAGATCACCGTCATTGGGTTATGTGAACATGCCATAAGAGTGACTATATCTATAGATCAATGTGATTGGGTTATGTGAACATGCCATAAGAGTGACTATATATATAGATCAACGTCATTGGATTATGTGAATACGTCATACCAGTGACTATATCTATAGATCACCGTCATTGGGTTATGTGAACACGTCATAAAAGTTAATATATCTATAGATCACCGTCATTGGTTTATGTGAGCACGTCATAAGCGGGACTATATCTATAGATCACCTTCATTGGTTTATGTGAAGACGTCATAAGAGTGACTATATTTATAGATCAACGTCATTGGGTTATGTGAACACGTCATAAGAGTGACTATATCTATTGATCAGCGTCATTGGGTTATGTGAACACGTCATTAGAGTGAGTATATCTATAGATCACCGTCATTGGGTTATGTGAAAAGGTCATAAGTGACTATATCTATAGATCAACATCAGTAAGGGGTTGGGGGGGGGGGGGGTGTGAGCACGTCAAAAGAGTGACTATATCTATAGATCAACATCAGTAAAGGTGGGGGTGGGGGGTGTGAGCACGTCATAAGAGTGACTATATCTATAGATCAACATCAGTAAGGGGGTGGGGGGGGGGTGTGAGCACGTCATAAATGTGACTATATCTATAGATCAAAGTCAGTTGGAGGGCATCAGTAAGTTGGTATTATAATAATCAAATAATAAATGTCAAATATCTGTCTTTTATTTTGTATTCAATTTTAAATTACATTGGTAATGTTGAATGCATTAAACACACAAATACATATGTAATGTTGAATGTAAAATACATAAAAATATATTGGTAACGTTGAATGTATAAAACATACAAATATATTGGCAATGTTGAATAAGAAAGTCACATAAAATCATAAATCAAACAATAGGAATAGAAAATCCAGCTTAAAGTGCACACTGACGTACAGGGCTGATCGACCTCCGGCCATGGCTGCCAGATAAGTTCGGTTTTTATTAGGGATGCTCCGAATAGCGGATTTTTATTGTTCGACCGAATTCGATTAGAGGTCGTTAACTATTCGGCCGAATACGAATACGGATTCAAATGTGAACGTTTCACATAACAAGTTGTGATCAATGCGATTAAAGACATTTTCTACGATTGCAAAGTAATTAAGCAGTGCAGATGATCAAAGTCTAATGTACCAGAATAAAGTTAAATTGCGAAATCATATATATGCGATGTGGAAGTTATCATTTGAAGATTAGCACATCGACGACAGAAAATATGAAGGTTGGCAGAACAGCAGGTTCGTTAAGTGTACACAATTAAGGAGTGTCAAGAGTTCGACTATCTGTCCAGAAGTGGGGAGGCTTGCTAGACCAGGGAGGGTCAAGAGTTCGACTATCTGTCCAGAAGTGGGGAGGATGGTTGCTAGAGCAGGGAGGGCCAAGAGTTCGACTATCTGTCCAAAGATGAGGAGGCTTGCTAGACCAGGGAGGGTCAAGAGTTAGACTATGTTTCCAAAGGTGAGGAGGCTTGCTAGACCAGGGAGGGTCAAGAGTTCGACTATCTGTCTAGAAGTGGGGAGGCTTGCTAGAGCAGGGAGGGCCAAGAGTTCGACTATCTGTCCAAAGGTGAGGAGGCTTGCTAGACCAGGGAGGGTCAAGAGTTTGACTATCTGTCCAGAAGTGGGGAGGCTTGCTAGAGCAGGGAGGCCCAAACGTTCGACTATCTGTCCAGAAGTGGGGAGGATGGTTGCTAGACCAGGGAGGCCCAAAAGTTCGACTATCTGTCCAGAATTGGGGAGGCTTGCTAGAGCAGGGAGGCCCAAGAGTTCGACTATCTGTCCAGAAGTGGGGAGGCTTGTTAGAGCAGGGAGGCCCAAGAGTTCGACTATCTGTCCAGAAGTGGGGAGGATGGTTGCTAGACCAGGGAGGCCCAAGAGTTCGACTATCTGTCCAGAAGTGGGGAGGATGGTTGCTAGACCAGGGAGGCCCAAGAGTTCGACTATCTGTCCAGAAGTGGGGAGGATGGTTGCTAGACCAGGGTGGCCCAAGCGTTCTACTATCTGTCAAATATCTCTCCAGAAGATGGGAGGCTTGCTAGAGAAATCGAAGGTTACCAGAACACTAGGTTCACTAAGTGCACAAGCAGGACTAAGTCTGTTATCGCGACATCAACTCAATGTTGTGTGTTACATATTTTGACCAATAATCTGCTACCAATGTCAACTGTGGTTCCTGTTCAAGTCACAGGAGAGGACAATTACAAAATGTGAAATAAAATGTCTAGGAAAAATCGTTGGTGTCACAAGGAGAGATGACATTATTGATGACATGAGAGAGAGAGAGAGAGAGGGGAGGGGGGGGGGGAATAAATATGATGTATCGCGATGAGCAAATGTCAGGACATGAGATATCATGAGTCGGTTACCTCATGAGAATACAACCTGCACGCTTACCAAGCAAGAAGATCTGGCTACAAGGCACGAAGAAAACCTAGTGTCAAATAGATAGATGACTGAGGAATCCTACAGCAGCAGGAGCTTACAACAACCGACGCGACACTTGGCCAAAGAAAGGAGACTTAAGCTCCCCACAGAGCGTAACAGCCAAAGTAGATGGAAAATGGCCAGAGTTTTCAAGTAGTGAGTATGACGCTTCAAAGTTACAACTTCACTTAAATGGGACAAAAATGGACATTAAAGTTAGAATGAACGGACTGAAACTGGCATACGACAAAACCTAAGATACTTTGGACTCACCTGGAAATACTATATAGACAATCCGGTTGGAGAAGCACCCCCGAGACTTAGACGCATCAACCACATCTCTACTTGTGAATGGGATACAGATCAACAATCAATTCGCCAACTAAATATTGGATATGTCCGCTCGGTAATCACTTATTCACTTACCCTTCACTCAATTGTAAGCAGTAGCCCTTCACTCAACCGTAAGTCGTAGCCCTTCACTCAATTGTAAGCAATAGCCCTTCACTCAACCGTAAGCAGTAGCCATTCACTCAATTGTAAGCAGTAGCCCTTCACTCAGCCGTGAGCAGTAGCCCTTCACTCAATTGTAAGCAGTGACCCTTCACTCAATTGTAAGCAGTAGCCCTTCACTCAACCGTAAGCAGTAGCCATTCACTCAATTGTAAGCAGTAGCCCTTCACTCAGCCGTCAGCAGTAGCCCTTCACTCAACCGTAAGCAGTAGCCTTTTACTAAAACTCAGCAGAGTACAAAATCCTACTCTGCGCATCATGAAAACATTGCGACACATGCATGTAAAACAAACACCAACTTGGAACCTCTAAATGTAAGGAAAGAAAGCTTTGTTGTCAATACACTCGACTTAATTTTAAAATGGACACTACAGAGGAAAATGGAAAACTAATAGACCATTGGCGTCAAAAGCATAAAGTAAAAAAAAGATATCTTTCCCAAAATAAAATAAACAAGACATTAGCATTAAACATCACCTACCAGAGGGAAGCAGGTCTGTGGCAACCGTAAACGATGTACCGAGTTCCTCGCTGGTGATCACTCCCATAGTAAGAACTCTACTTTCCGACTCCTCTGCAGACAGGAACACTCCACCATCTTTGTTCAAAGCGATGAGAACGATAGACGCTTATCCACAAAACATCATCCATGTGGATCTGCTACCAGTGCTACCACCAGTGTTACTACCAGTGCTGGAAATGCCGCAGTAGTTAAGTACCCTAACCAGCACCAAGAAACCATCCCTGCATCAACAGCCCTTGCAGAGAAACCTGTTCCAACTAGGGTGAAGAAATAATAGCAATAAAAACAGCTTTGTTCTGAATAATCTCAGATCTTCAAAGCTGCATTCAACTACCCAAGGAAACAGTTACATTTTCAGACTCACAGTCGAGACTTCCAGACTTAAAAACCAAAACGTCTCCTCGTATTATTAACATCCACAAACTAATTGACCAACTATCTTCCTGTTATGGAGCTGAAGTGATGTTCCAGTAGACACCTGGCCAATGTCGGAGTTCCGGGAAATGTGAAGGCTGGTGAGCTGGCAAGATGCGGAGAAAAATTACCACAGCCACTACCTAGTATAACACTACAGACCTGCAGGCAGCCACTGAGAACAACTACAAACTGAAATAGCTTCATCAGTGAGCTACATCAGTGAGCTACATGAATGAGCTACATCAGTGAGCTACATCTGTGAGCTACATCAGTGAGGTACATCAATGAGCTACATCAGTGAGCTACATGAAGGAGCTACATCAATGAGCTACATCAGTGAGCTACATCAGTGAGCTACATCAGTAAGCTACATGAATGAGCTACATCAATGAGCTACATCAGTGAGCTACATCAGTGAGCTACATCAGTGATCTACATCAGTGAGCTACATCAGTGAGCTACATGAATGAGCTACACCAATGAGCTACATCAATGAGCTACATCAGTGAGCTACGTCAATGCGCTACATCAGTGAGCTACATCAATGCGTTACATCAATGAGCTACATCAGTGAGCTATATCAGTGAGCTACATCAATGCGCTACATCAATGATATACATCAGTGAGATACATCAGTGAGCTACATCAGTGAGCTACATCAGTGAGCTACATGAATGAGCTACACCAATGAGCTACATCAATGAGCTACATCAATGAGCTACGTCAATGCGCTACATCAGTGAGCTACATCAATGCGTTACATCAATGAGCTACATCAGTGAGCTATATCAGTGAGCTACATCAGGAAGGTACATCAGTGAGCTACATCAGTGAGCTACATCAGTGAGCTACATCAGGAAGGTACATCAGTGAGCTACATCAGTGAGCTACATCAGTGTATAACATCAGTGAGCTACATCAGTGAGCTATATCAGTGAGCTACATCAATGCGCTACATCAATGATCTACATCAGTGAGATACATCAGTGAGCTACATCAGTGGGCTACATCACTGAGCTAGATCAGTGATCTATATCAGTGAACTACATTAGTGAGCTACATCAGTGAGCTACATCAGCGAGCTACATCAGCGAGCTACATCAGTGAGCTGCATTAGTGAGCTACATCAGTGAGCTACATCAGTGAGCTACATCACTGAACTACATCACTGAGCTACATCAGTGAGCTACATCACTGCACTACATTAGTGAGCTACATCAGTGAGCTACATCAGTGAGCTACATCAGTGAGCTACATCAGTGAGCTACATCAATGAGCTACATCAGTGAGCTACATCAATGCGCTACATCAATGAGGTACATCAGTGAGCTACACCAGTGAGCTACATCAGTGAGTTACATCAGTGAGCTACATCATTGCGCTACATCAGTGAGCTACATCGGTGAGCTACATCAGCGAGCTACATCAGCGAGCTACATCAGTGAGCTACATCAGTGAGCTACATTAGTGAGCTACATCAGTGAGCTACATCAATGAGCTACATCAGTGAGCTACATGAATGAGCTACATCAATGAGCTACATCAGTGAGCTACATCAGTGAGCTACATCAGTGATCTACATCAGTGACAGGCCGGATATATTTAGACATTAAGCAAAACCAAAATCACAGGACCCAGCCAAGCAATTTAAAAAAGAGACCAGAGGTCTATCCTATAATTGTAAATGGTCAACAAACATTTGAAACAGTAGAGACCAACTGTGCGCCAAACTACAGACTGTATCCACCAATTGGAGAAATCAGTCAAACACTTCCTGAACATAGTTTGACGACTTGCGATATCAGCTACTCTCGCCACATCCTGTCATACACAGCACACTCTTCACATTACTACAACACCTGAGGAAGGTATGCTTTTGTCTGGGACGCATTGGAAAGTCAAGAGTTACCAGCTGACAGCCAAATATCATCATTAGCAATAGTTGATACTATGATTCTAACTATTAACTAGAGAAATCTAGAGAAACGAAACACAGTATGAAAGCCTCTGTGTGATACTGTTCTGTAAAATGACGAGTGATCGCAGTTAGCTTATATTATCTTGTACACTCGACACGTGGAACATATATTGTGTATGTCTTATTACGTTTACCTAAAGCTGGCACACATGGCCGGTGCTGAAACACATCCTTCGCATGTTCTCCTGAATTATGTGGAACATGCTATTTTCTTACAGACGGGCACTCTATTCCCTGCGCGTGAGCCCTCCCTTGGTCAAGTCTTCCTTCTCTTGTTTATTCTGTCTATCACGTCAGACGTGTGTTTAGAGTGCAGCAAACAAAAACACCAAACTGAGCAGCTGTTTTTTTTCTTCTTAAAAATCGATGTCACTGCATCACGGCAGATATATGGGTACTCAGTTTCCTTCAGTAAATGGCGAAGATTGTGGATATTGATGATTCTAGTAGCCCGCCGGCTGTACATACCCCTGATCTCAGACGTCCACCCCTTCTTGACGACTGTGAGATCTCAAAATGCTGCTGCTTGTGGATTGCTAGTTAAACTATTGCAGTGTCAGCATCCAAGAGGATTCATGTTCATGGAAGTCGACGACTTTAACTGTCAACTACATGTGCCCCAAGCAAATGGCTTGTCTTGCGTGTTCCTGTTGGACCAGAGAAACAATTGGCGTAAAAACAGGTTTGTGCAGTACGTCACGCGTGAGAAAGGTGGCAGACCAGCCGACATGGCTGAGAAGATGTAGGAGGGTGTGAAGGAGTAGGTGGTGGGATTCGGTACTTGAGGGAAACAGTGGATGAATCAGGTCAAGGGGGTGGGTCTGAGTGACAGACAGCGGATGCGGGAGTGAAAGTTGAGGAGGAAGGATTGGCATGCTGAGAATGATGTTACAGAGAGTTTAGTAGGAGAACAGGGCAGCATTTAATAGAAGGAGAGAAAGAAAGGAAACACAACCACAAGAGGAATGGCGTCCGAGAGAGAGCGGATGTGTGAAGCTGTTGATGTCATTTTAGTAGCCCGTTCCAATGTCGTAAAATGTCGACCACTCTTGTTGAGTGGTTTCGTCAGCACAAGTATTTGGTCTAGCGACACAAATGTGTTATGCTGTTCCCAGCGCACTCTGGGACGATGGATGTCGCTAATTCAAACACAATGCTGAAACTGGTGCCAGACACGGATGGAATAGACACGCCTAGCATGTAGCCAGCAACAGATAAGGTAGTCACTGCTACAGTCTTGGCTACCACAGAAGATGTAGCGACGCTTAGCATGTAGCCAGCAACAGATAAGGCAGTCACTGCTACAGTGTTGGCTACCACAGAAGATGTAGCGACGCATTACATATAGCGGTAGATGATGTAGCAGCAAGGTGACAAGTTGGGTAATGAGAAATTTAGTAGTCACATGCATAGTAATGGCATGTGGAGTAGTGACAGGTGGAGTAGTGACAAGTGGAGTAGTGACAGGTGGAGTAGTGAGAAGTGGAGTAGTCACAGGTGGAGTAGTGACAGGTGGAGTAGTGACAAGTGGAGTAGTGACAGGTGGAGTAGTGAGAAGTGGAGTAGTCACAGGTGGAGTAGTGACAAGTGGAGTAGTGAGAAGTGGAGTAGTGACAGGTGGAGTAGTGAGAAGTGGAGTAGTCACAGGTGGAGTGATGAGAGATGGAATAATGTGAAGTGAAGTAGTGAGAAGTGGAGTAGTGACAGGCGGAGTATTGAGAAATGAGTAAGGACAGGTGGGCTACTGAGAAGTGGAGTAGTAGGCGTTGTTGTTGTTGTTGTTGTTGTTATCCTATAGCTGCTGAGCAAACATGCTCTTGGCAGCCCAATGCCATTCCTATATTGATACAGATCTTCTTCAGTTGTTTTACAATTGTCGACAGTGCTTGTAAGAATCTGTTCCTCGTGTCGGTAAGCGCCTCGCACTCAATGAGTAGGTGTCGAACTGTTTCACCAGGAAGAGAGCAATGTATGCACAGGGGCAGGTGCTGGGGATTGATGCGGTTAAAGTGGCTATTGACTCTGGTATGTCCTGTTCGAAGCTGAAAGATGAGATGTTGATCTTTTCTGAAGAACACCCCATTCGAAGATAAGGAGATATTCTTGGTTGGGAGAGAGATCAACAACAACATCACTGCCCACGGGATAAATGTCACCTTGCAATGGATCCCTGGACATAGTGGGCTACTAGGGAACGAGAGGGCCGACAGATTGGCAAAAACAGGAGCCTCGAGACAATAATTGACATTTGCTAAAATATGATATTTCTCGGTGGTCCAAATGGCGAGATCATCAGCCAATACCTTTAACACATTTAGATGTCTAGTGAGGTCATTTATATAGATGAGGAAAAGAGTGCAGCTTAGAGAAGAGCCATGTGGCAGTCCTTCTTCTAACGTTCTTTTACTTAATGTTGGAATAAATGATTTTGTTTTCAGGAAGGCCTGAATCCATTTGTTCATCTTTCCGTCTATTCTGATTTTTCTCATTTTCATCAAAAGGCCCTTCCTCGAGACTCTGACATATTCATAATGTAGATCAATAAACACTGCTAGTGTGTTTTTTTCGATTTTAGAATCCATCCATCACATGCTGTGTAAACCTAAAGAGTTAATCGTCCGTGCGGTGTCTATGCCTGAACCCTGCCTGGTTTCTATCAAGGAGGTTTTAGCTTTTCAGCCACCAGTATAGTCTGTTGTTTACCGTTCTTTTAACCACTTCACCTAAACATGAGGTGAGCGACACAGGTCTATATCTTCCAGGTTGTTTACCATTCTTTCAACCACTTTACCTAAACATGAGGTGAGCGACACAGGTCTATAGCTTCCAGGTTGTTTACCATTATTTTAACAACTTCACCTAAACATGAGGTGAGCGACACAGGTCTATAGCTTCCAGGTTGTTTACCATTCTTTTAACCACTTTACCTAAACATGAGGTGAGCGACACAGGTCTATAGCTTCCAGGTTGTTTACCATTCTTTCAACCACTATACCTAAACATGAGGTGAGCGACACAAGTCTATAGCTTCCATGTTGTTTACCATTCTTTCAACCACGTTACCTAACCATGAGGTGAGCGACACCCGTCTATAGCTTCTAGCTGTCCCTGTTTGTTTCCTTTTCTTCAGTATGGGTTTGATAGTTGCTGACAGCCATATTGATGGTCATACAAGTACCTCTACCTCTTTGATCCTAATCTACTTATTTCATTGTTAACTTTATCTGGTCTTGGGCTTTATGTTGTAACAATTTTCTTATCGTCATGCTCAGTTCTTGTGAAGTGAAGTGATTTTTAAAGGCAAATATATTGGTTGAGTCGATATTAAAGCAGTCCTTTAAAAGTGCTTTGTCTAGCAGTCTTCTTGGTTGGGCTTTATTTACTCTAGCGTACAATTTGTTAAAGATCTCAGCGTTCTTGGTGTTTCATACTATTGCTTCAAGGTTGCTCAGTAATCTCCACGCCTTATTCTCTTCTCTTTTTAGATCCAGCTTGCTACAATTTTTTGGAGAGATAATACAATAGGTAGAGTAGTGAGAGGTGGAGTAGTGAAAGGTAGAGAAGTGAGAGGTAGAGAAGTGAGAGGTAGAGTAGGGACAAGGTGGAGTAGGGACAAGGTAGAGTAGGGACAAGGTGGTGTAGGGACAAGGTGGAGTAGGGACAAGGTGGAGTAGGGACAAGGTGGTGTAGGGACAAGTTGGAGTAGGGACAAGGTGGAGTAGCGACAAGGTGGTGTAGGGACAAGGTGGAGTAGCGACAAGGTGGTGTAGGGACAAGTTGGAGTAGGGACAAGGTGGAGTAGCGACAAGGTGGTGTAGGGACAAGGTCGAATAGCCACAAGGTGGAGTAGGGACAAGGTGGTGTAGCGACAAGGTGGTGTAGGGACAAGGTGTAGCAGATCCCACTGTTTGCCTTGGCCGTGATCTAACTTAGAACATTCTCACACTCATCCACATCATCATGACCATACTCAGTAAATGACATATCAAACAGCAGGTGGCATATTTATTATATCATACTCATATCATACAATGAGTAGAGAAATTACAAACACAATATAATACATATCTTAACTAAACATTCTACTAAAACGGGAATTGTAAGCATTAGCTATTGATGGAATTCCCAACTATCTAAAAACCCAGTTCTATTGCCTTGCAATTACATCCCACACACATCGCCTTAACTGCGTCTTCAACACACCTTATCAAATACTCTTCCTCACAGAAATCCCCTCAGGCGGGCGATCTCGACATACTCGTTCACAATGTGTCCTTGCTTACAAACACACGTTCAGATTATCTATTACTGCAAAACTCACACACCTATTTGAGCGATCCTGTTCTATCACTAAACATTCGTCCAACCGTCAATCAATCGCTCCTCTATCTAAGTCGGTGAGTAAAACATACTATCCACATTCAGTCTCTCTCTCTTCCATACAGCCTCTCTCTCTCCCTCACTCTCCATCTCTCATCCCCTCTCTAGCTAAACTTTGTCTCGAGTTATATATCCTCAAGCAAGGCCAGAGCTTGACCAATCGATCTCAGGTATGGTCATCTTCAATCCCAATTGGAACGAAACACTTTGCCCACCTGTCATTCATTCTCTCGCAGCAAGCCCCGTTGCCAATTTCGTCTGTCAATCAATCTCCCCCTACCAAAATCGGAAGGCCAGTGGTCAGTTTCTACCTGTCCACATTCCTTAACTCAACTCTGTTCTCCTTTGCTGAGACGGTGAGTGACCTTGACATGCATTCAGGTAGCTTTCAGCTTTAACATGTTCAGGCATCCTAAACTCCCCTTGCTCCGGCCGGAACTGTTACATTACCTCCCTAAACTACAGACCGAAACATGGATGGTCATTTTTTTCATCTGGCAAATGACCACCATTTTCGTCTCTACTATCCAAAATGTAAACCTACTCCTGTTTACAACTTCACTCACATCGTACATGCATAAAAAAGACATGTCATTTGATACATATAAACTTTTTTTTGTAATACATACACAATCAATACAAGCAGAAGAAAAACACTGTGGCTGGGCGTTTTTACAACACAAACCAACACTTTTACATCGTTTTACAGTCAAATTCACCTAAGTCTGTCCCTGCGGGACCTTTAACTCATCAAAACAGAAACACCTTAAGGAATTCTCCTTACTCATTGAGGTCAATATACCTCGACCTGTTCCCGTGCCTTCCTCTAAGGACACGAACCTTCATTGTTACACACGACCAGTTCAGGTCAATTTTCTCAGGCGGTCTCATTACACGCCTGGCCGACGATTCACTTCATACTAACTCCTGTGAGGCCACGAACTTACGTGGGTTATCCTCGGGCTAGTTATCATTGTCTCTCTTGACAGCTATCCCCTCAAAGAAAACAGCAAAATTCTTTATGTTTCCCACAAAAACGATATTTGACAACATATATCATAGTCAATATTACAACTTCTGATCAATGTAGTCTTCTCTGCAAAGACTCCACATACATGTGATTCTGGAACTCGTGGTGACTTGTGCTTGCGGAGGCCTACAGTCTGGATGAGATATACTGCTCTGTAGATCACCTATATAACCTGTATCAAATACCTGTAAACATGATGATTCAACAACAACAACAAAAAAACAACAACAAAACACAAGACAAATGCATTGCATACAATGTCGAAACCCAAACACCAAATACAAATGTCAAAATATTTGCACGCATACTCATGATATCAGTATTTCAGTCCGTATCACACCTTGATACTTATGTCAGGACACATAATCATGTTTAAACCAACCAACAACAATCAATTAAAGTGCAAGTAATACGCTTGTCAAAATCCAAATATCAAAATATTTACACCCATAAACATGACCAAGTGCCATCAACCTTCACTCCTGCTCGTGCCCCACAGATGAGCACCTGTTAATGCCCCCTTTATAAGATACTAAACTATGACTAAATTCTACTAGACTATGTCACTAAACTATGACTAAGTTGTAACTTAATCAGATACTAAACTATGTCTGAGTCAAAAGTCAAAAACCGAATCGTCCACCTGTCGAATTACGTCATGCTGTAACCCTACTTGTCCGGGTGCAGTCTTTGTCCCGAGGAATCAAAACCGAGTGTTGTGATCTAACTAATTCACCGCTATTTCCCCAAATTCTCCGCATCAAAGCTACCTGGTCAGATATTAACCGAAACATCACGTCCACGTGTTACCCTGCGTCGCGTAATCATTACCTGGCGCATCCAGCTATCCTGCGTCTCTTGTTCGCTCTGTCCGTTTCTCTGGTCGGAAATGTCCCTTTGATCTCGGTCAGTCTTCGCTTCAGACTGACCGTCCGCTCATTGTCTGGCGTGTACTTCAGACAACGAATTCAAAGGAATTTTTAACATCTGGTCATTCCTCCTTCTCTATACCCTACCCCCTAATTATTCAAATCTCCGTGTAACTTCTCTTACCTGTCTTTGATTACCGTCAGCAACGCCACTATTATACATTCCTTGGCATACGCGTCTGCGTTTTCCAGGACTATTTGCCCGGGAAAACCACTATCGCAGATGGCCGGTCTATTTTATCCTTGGTCTTTTTGTTTGTTCGGCCGTTGGCGTATCTCGAACTGGGATCTTTTCATCTTTGCTTTGATGACTGGTTCGCTGTCCTGGCTGGGGTTAAACTGTCTTTCCCTTTTCTTCGTTTTCCTTAGAGCGGCATGTGGAATGCTGAAGTCTGAATCTGTGGATTCTAAACCCATGCTCGGCCAGGATTCCTGTGTGATGTCATCGTCTCCTCCGATGACTCACTCGTTTGCTGCCGCATTCGTTCCTCCCTATCAGATAGTCGTTGCTGTCGTTCCGGAAGTGGAATGTCACTCTCGCTATTAGAATTAGTCCTTGTTCTTCTCAACTTCTTGATGTGCTTTTGTTGTTCGTTGAGCGCTGTTCCTCTCTTTTTGGCTGCACGAGTGTTATTGAACGGTGCGTCCGTATAGCATTTTAACTGTGCATCATCCCCACTTCCTTCCTCAGTGGCCGAAGGGCTGTCCCTTTCTTCCGTCTGTTCGACCACTTCTCTCGCATGGCTAGGACCTGGCGTGGGTGGGCAAGAAACCATAGCTGGCCCTGCCACCATTCCTCCGCCTCTTCTTTCCTCTTCATCTGACGAATCACCGTCTGTTTCCTTGCTCGATTCTTCGTCTTCGGGTGGCATGGCGTAGGTACATTTTCTAACTGGTCTCACTCCTCTACTTCTCTGTGGCTCAACCCATTCAGTATCTCTGTGCCTTAGATACTGGGTGGTTGTTTTAGCTACATGTCCCGTCAGCTGATTTTTAACTACATACGTTATGGGACCTAATTTTTCTAGGACAAAGTAATTGTTTTCCCACTTCCTATCAAATTTTGAAGTTCTTACATGCCGCTTATAATATACGAGATCGCCACACTGAAAAGTCTGGGGTTGGGCGTCTCTATCGGCATACTTTTTCTGTCTATCTGCGGCCCTCTGCCCGTTCCTATGCACCCTCATATAGGCGCGATGCATTTCCTGTAGCAACGTCGAGTGATACTCGTCACCCGTGTATTTCCTTCTAGGTAACAATAGGTTATCTAGCGGAAGTACCGGCTCCCGACCATATAACAGCTGGTAAGGAGAATATTTCGTGCTCTCATTCACGTTCATCCGAATGGCCGAGAGCGCTTGGTTTAAGAACAAATCCCAGGCTTGGGTATTATTCTCCAGGAGTTTGGCCAGAATGTCGTTCATCGTCCTATGCTGTCTCTCATTCCTCCCGTTACTACGGGGCCAGTAGAATGAGGTAGTGACGTGCTTGATATTCAAGCTGGTCATGACCTGACTGAACTTCTTACTCGTGAACTCCTTACCGTTGTCTGTGAGAACAACTTGAGGACACCCAAAACGGGAGATAAAATCTTCTAAAAAGATTCTAATCACAGTTTCTGTGGTCTTGTCAGATATGGCTACCGCTTCAGGCCAAGCGCTGAAACTATCCGTTATCTGCAGTATGTATTTGTTACCAGATAACGTGGTTGTATGAGGCCCTGATATGTCTATACTTTTTTTTTGCATAGGATAATGTTGAATGTCCATCTCTTGGAGTGGACATTTAAACACTTTCATGTTCCTAAGCTTGCATGGCTCGCATCTCGCCACGTATTCGTAGACCTCTTTATAAAGTCCCGGCCAGTAGTACTTTATCCTAATCGAGTCAGTGGTCTTGTTTTTCCCCATATGCCCATTTCCATCGTGATATTGATGAATGACTTTTTGTCGCAAATGGGCCGGCACATACTTCCTGTCCCTAATCTGGTCTTCGCGCCCCCCCAATATAGTACAGTTGATCATCTTCTACAGATACTACGAAACTTTTAAATCTTGCCTCACTCTTGTTAGCCTTAATATCCTCCTTGATTTTCCTAAGTTCCTCGTCTTTTTCTTGTTCTACCCGCATATCAAACAGTTCCTGCTCATTTTCGTCTGAACCAACGTCGTCATCGTTTGACTGCGCTGCCTGTATACCGTCCTCTTCCACCCGGTTCGAGTTGATGATGTTGACCTGAAAGTTGTGGTCATCAATCTCCGGTTGCTCCTCTTCTGCTCCCTCTCTCTCCACGTCACTGTGTTTAATTCTAGATAAAAGATCAGCACAATTGTTATCCTTCCCTGGGACATATTCAACGCGCGCATTGTAACCTTGAAGATTGAGTGCCCATGTTTGAATTTTTCTATTTTGGATGGGTGATTCTAACAGTGACTTCAGTGGTTTATGGTCGGTTCTGATAATAAACTTAGCATTATGCAGATAGAAATTCAACTTCTGCAATGCGTAATGAATGGCATAAGCCTCTTTCTCGACCGTTGACCAGTTCCTCTGAGACTTGCTCACCTTATGCGACAAAAAGTAGATAGGTCGCTCATTTCTGATACCGGGAATGATGTCCGTTTCACCATCCAGGCAAGGCTGCACAAGACAGGCACCGATTGCGCTGTCAGACGCGTCAGTATACAGGATTAGATCTCGGTCAACGTCCGGATGCGTTAACAGTGGTACTATTGTTAGGCTATCCTTGAGATACTCAAAGGCTCTCTGGCATTCTTCCCCCCACGTAAACCGGGCGAACTTTTTAGTTAACTCTATAAGGGGTTCGGCAATCTGCGAGAAATTCGGGATAAACCTTCTATAATATCCGCACATTCCTATAAATCCCCTGACTTCCCTAACGGTTCCTGGCGAAGGCAATTCTCTAATGGCTGTTACTTTCTCCTCGTCCGGTTTGATCCCGTGTTGGTTCACAATGAACCCGAGGTATTTAGTTTCCTTCTTCAGAAACTCACATTTACTCAATTTTAACTTCACCGAGTGTTCTGACAGTCTATCGAACACCTTCTGCACGTGTTCTAGATGATTCTCTACCGAACCAGCTGTGTGGATCAGAATATCGTCTACGTAAGCCATGGCAAATTTATGCATTCCGCTAAGCACTTCGTCCATCAGACTCATATATGTCGCGGGTGACCCTTTCAGCCCAAATGGCATTACGTTCCATGCAAAGCTGCCTACATGTGTGCTGAATGCACTTTTCTTCTTGGCCTCTGGGGTCATTGGAATACACCAGAATCCTGATCGTGCGTCCAAAGTGGTGAAATATTCCGACTTGTTTAGAGTCCCCAAAATGTCGTCTATTAATGGAAGAGGGTAGGATATGTTGGTCGTGATCTGGTTCAAAGCCCTGTAATCACAACAGAACCTGTGGGTCCCATCCTTCTTAGTGACGATCACTATGGGACTCGACCACGGCGAGCGGGCTCGTTCAATAATTCCAGCCCGCAGCATGTCCTCAATGGCTTTCTCTACTATCTCCCGATTCTTTAACGGTGTCCTATACGCTCTCAGACTAACAGGCGCGCTATTTCCTGTGTCGATATCCATCTTAACGGTGGTTGTACGTCCTAACTCCATATCACTAAGCGCAAACACCGCTTCATTAGCTACCACCAACTGTTCTACCCGAACTTTATGTTGTGGTGCAACGTTTATCTGGCCCAAAAGTTCCCTTTTCCGTTGAGGCCAGGCCGGGCTTGCGGCATGTTTGTTACATGCGTCCAACTGGTTGACTGACTGTTTTCTACCTAATCTTCTCCAGTCTGAGCCCTCACAGTGCCTATCGTAAGCCGTCTCTAGGACCCGTCTCCTCACCTCGTGTGACCTCTCTAGCCTTCTCCCAATTCCTTGGTTAACCAGGGTTCTCCGGTCAACCGTTTCCTTTGATCTCCCGCTATTTTCGTGTTGGCCTCTCCCAACTCCTCTCTCTCCCCTACTCACACAGGAATCCTGGTCACGGCACCAAAATAATAATAACATGTAGCAGATCCCACTGTTTGCCTTGGCCGTGATCTAACTTAGAACATTCTCACACTCATCCACATCATCATGACCATACTCAGTAAATGACATATCAAACAGCAGGTGGCATATTTATTATATCATACTCATATCATACAATGAGTAGATAAATTACAAACACAATATAATACATATCTTAACTAAACATTCTACTGAAACGGGAATTGTAAGCATTAGCTATTGATGGAATTCCCAACTATCTAAAAACCCAGTTCTATTGCCTTGCAATTACATCCCACACACATCGCCTTAACTGCGTCTTCAACACACCTTATCAAATACTCTTCCTCACAGAAATCCCCTCAGGCGGGCGATCTCGACATACTCGTTCACAATGTGTCCTTGCTTACAAACACACGTTCAGATTATCTATTAATGCAAAACTCACACACCTATTTGAGCGATCCTGTTCTATCACTAAACATTCGTCCAACCGTCAATCAATCGCTCCTCTATCTAAGTCGGTGAGTAAAACATACTATCCACATTCAGTCTCTCTCTCTTCCATACAGCCTCTCTCTCTCCCTCACTCTCCATCTCTCATCCCCTCTCTAGCTAAACTTTGTCTCGAGTTATATATCCTCAAGCAAGGCCAGAGCTTGACCAATCGATCTCAGGTATGGTCATCTTCAATCCCAATTGGAACGAAACACTTTGCCCACCTGTCATTCATTCTCTCGCAGCAAGCCCCGTTGCCAATTTCGTCTGTCAATCAATCTCCACCTACCAAAATCGGAAGGCCAGTGGTCAGTTTCTACCTGTCCACATTCCTTAACTCAACTCTGTTCTCCTTTGCTGAGACGGTGAGTGACCTTGACATGCATTCAGGTAGCTTTCAGCTTTAACATGTTCAGGCATCCTAAACTCCCCTTGCTCCGGCGGGAACTGTTACAAAGGTGGTGTAGGGACAAGGTGGAGTAGCGACAAGGTGGAGTAGCGACAAGGTGGTGTAGGGACAAGGTGGTGTAGGGACAAGGTGGAGTAGCGACAAGGTGGTGTAGCGACAAGGTGGTGTAGCGACAAGGTGGAGTAGGGACAAGGTCGAGTAGCCCCAAGGTGGTGTAGCGACAAGGTGGTGTAGGGACAAGGTGGAGTAGGGACAAGGTCGAGTAGCCCCAAGGTGGTGTAGCGACAAGGTGGTGTAGGGACAAGGTGGAGTAGGGACAAGGTGGTGTAGCGACAAGGTGGTGTAGGGACAAGGTGAAGTAGGGACAAGGTGGTGTAGGGACAAGGTCGAGTAGCGACAGTAGTACCAGACGATGTAATGTTCGATGTTGAGCAAAGAATGAAGTAACGACAGGTAAAGTTGTTGTTCGTCCATCACGAGTGATGAGAATCTTGACTTGTTCCACCTAGCCAGTCCTTCCAATCGAGTATTCTGTAAATCCAGGTTCTGGATTTGGTCGGAGATGGCTGACGAGTCCGATTTGCGATCTGCATACTCGCAGGCAGTGAAAGCATGGAAAGTTGGCCTCGCGAGACGGTTATCATGATTTTCAGCAAATCCATGTATCTCATCCGCTTTAATGTTCAGCTTTAGCTGGCTAGGCTTGAGCAGGGCAGGGCAAATCTAAAAAAGTTTCCCCTATTCTTGGCTTCCTTCTTTTTTCTTACCACCCCCCTGCCCTTTTCTTTCCACACGTTTGTTTAGGTCTCTCACTTTCAAGGACTCCAAGATACGCAATACGTCTTGTCGCCTCCAGTGGTAACGAGTGTCTCCTGCACACCTCTGAATGTCAGCAAGGCGCCTCGAGAGTACGTGTACATTTCCGTTGCACGGCCCAGCAATTTTTCGCTCACGCGTTGTCGTTAATAGGGGACGATAGACTTAGAGTTTGACTACAACTAGAATACGGCACATTATCAAATAGATGTATCTTATTACACATATACCAACTGTAGTACGATCCTCGTGTGGTGTTCTGTCGATAAAACACTTCTTTAACTCATTCGAGTTTCGGAAGAAGATGAAATATCACAGAATATTCGAAACTGACGTATCAGCGGTCAGTCACGGCTCTTGACCGGAATTTATCGACAGGTAAAGTAGCCACTGCTGGAATATAGGCTGGCGATGTAGCCACTGTAGAGACAGTAGAGACATGAAAAGCTGTAACAGTTTCATGTATCAGAGCAACTGTATGTGAAATGCCATGTGTGGAGCAGAGGAGTTGTAGTTTGCAGCTTGTACAAGACGACCTGAGGATAGCGGAGACAGTGATAGAATATTTTAGCACAGGTCAAGTAGAGGCCAGCCACCATGAGGCATTCTCAGTCTTTGCCTAGATTTACATGCTGCTATCCAGGGTTTGGACATGGCCATCTTTGATGATTTGGGCGACAGCCTACAAGAATTGACGTGAGTAGACGGTTGACAAAGATGTTGGGGTGGATGGTCACTGGACCAGCCCATTTGCTAAGGTAGCTAGAGACACAAAGAGAAAGGGGGAGGGGGGACACTGGACCAGCCCATTTGCTAAGGTAGCTAGAGACACAAACAGAAAGGGGGAGGGGGGACACTGGACTAGCCCATTTTCTAAGGTAGATAGAAATACAAACTGAAGGGGGTGGGGAGGATAAATGGATTTAAGCGACATAGACAGTTGGGGACAAACTATCACTATGAGATGAACAGGGTGACCAGTGACCAGATAGCGAGTAAAGTTGATAGGACTCCAGGGGGGGGGGGCGTGCAACAGTGATTTGGCACACAAGCTGATCAACATCTGTACGGCAACTAGACTATGTGACAGGCGGCCATATTGGTACGGGAGGCGGGATTTCGGAAAAATATAAATTGGATAAAACCAAGAGCAGGACAGGGTTTCGGTAGAGCTGTCCTGGAAGTCAACCACTGTGAATGTCATGGGCATTGTATCATTGCCTAGTGGAGGGAAAAGTGTGCCAACCCTATCGACACGGAAAAGAAATCAGATCACTTCGAGTAAGAAGGTTTGCCTGGAGGATAAAGATGTTGCAAACATCTGGGATACAATCTCGAAGAGAGTGACAATGAACTGAGTCTGTAAACTCAGAGGCAGTGACGGGACAACGAAGTTGTATCACTCTCATGCTCAGCTCTTGAGCCTGCTGAGGCTAACAACAAAACTGAGTCGGTTAATTAGCAGAGAATCGGACAAGGCGTGTGAGAATTGTCGGTGAGCATTTCATGGACATCAGCTCTTGGTGGTCGCTGGATGAAGAACAAAGAGGAATACCTAAACGACCAATCACGTAGACTCGGTAACTGCTCAGGTCAGGTTACATCGGAGAAGGTTGTCCCAATCAAATTGGTCAGAGGAGTCAACCAGAGTCCCCTGCTAGAAAGTGAGGAGTACCTTAAGCCATCTCAGGGAGTACACCTACAAACCTTGCTGATAAGCTTTTGTTCCACAGCGCGATTCCGACGACAGAAGTTATTAGACTGTCAGAAACCAGCCACATCACCAAATGCTGAAGTGCGCTGCGAGACCACGAGATTATGTAGTTTAAGAATAAGCGACATTTTAAAGATGATTGGAGTTCTTTCAACCGGATGTTGACAATTTTCTTAAGAAAGTTTAGTCATAGAGTAGATGCTGGTTTTCTTATTGACAACATCTGTAATATATTAATTATCTTGTATTTGTTTAGTCTTAGTGTTTTCTATGTATACATTATTCAGAAGGAATAATAAGAGGCCACTATACATCACAGTTAAAGTGTGAATGTAAGAGTAGAAGTAAATGTGAGACTGTCACATGTTAGTGCAGTTTTGGTCTTGTGACCAGAGTAGTCAGTAAAGGATAAGTCTATTACAATGCTGACATATAGAATAGCGACCGATTGAGTAAGTGGGGGAGCCTCCCCACAAACAGACCTGAGTGTTACATATAATGAGGCCAAGACCATAATTAAGGCCAACTTCAGGGTAAAATGAGATGATCAACACCCCGACTACCGAAAAGAAGACGAGCTACTTTAACTTAACTAGAGAACGGCAAGTCATCATCTTCAGACTGAGAACTGGGCATAAAAGACTCAAAGGTCATCTTTACAACAAAATGAGGATTGGGACAGATGACGTATGTCCATTTGGGGGCATATCATGACTGTGGAACACATCCTGCAAAGTTGCACGCTCAAGAAGGAAAAGAGAGAACAAATCTGGCCTCACGAGGCAGATATGAGACAAAAGCTGTATGTAGATAAAACAGCCTTACAAATAACGGTGTCCTCTGTAAAAGAAACCGGGACCTTGATATGAATATGAGCGAAGAAGAGGAAGAAGAAAAAGAAGAAGAATAGCGACATATAGAATAGCGACATATGGAATAGCGACATATAGAATCACGGCATATAGAATGTCAACTCTGAAAGTTATAAAACTATCTCTTGTGATCAGTGTCGAATAATGGTCTATCAAGCATTGAAAAATAATCAATTATTGTTTCCAGTGTTATCATATACAATATACATATACAATTTACACCTACAAATTTGGACTCAGCAAATAAGGGAAGGCATACAAATGTCCCTAACCTCTCGCAGCGAATATCATTATGGACAGAAGGATGCTGGATAGAAAGGGGAAATCATTATTTTCTATTGATTTTTCTTTTCCTTTCTCGCACGCGCGCAGAACAGACCTTCATTGGCGAGAATAACGTTGGCTCCGCCATACTGTTGGTACCCGGCGATGGCTAGCGAGGCTTTTCTAATTCACACTCACGCTCACAGCAACAGTATTAGCAACAACCGTAGCACACAACAGTAACTACAACATTGTCTTGTTGCTGGATGATGTGGAGTATGCTTGCTGACTCATACCTTCTCGCATACAACACTTATTTCTGCAGATCTTCAGTCATTTTTCCATGAAAACATCGACTGTTTAGACCGCGCTTGCTGGGTAAGTCAAAGAATAGCACTTACATGTTCAATAGAGTTCTACCTTTCTCTGACGTACTCTTTCACTTCTTTCTCCTTTCCTATTATTAATTTATATTATTGCACGCTGTTGTCAAACATCCTCATTGTTACGAGTCACGCTCAATGTCTCCATGTAGCATAGCAACTTATCGGTTTTCACTACTTAAAGCAGGCACGACTATTTCTGGAGTGAGCGACTGCAAATCATCGATCACAAGATTATAAATGTGAAAATCAATATATTATTGTCACTCCAGAGATACCGTGTTTATTCTTTGATAAACTAACTTCAATTGTTATATCTTCACAGAGAATTATATATTCTTATGTTCATTGGCAGCATTGAGTATCAAGGCACGGTCTTTCTAGCCTATTCATACTGTAATCGATTGAACGTATACAAATTGCATCGCTCGTAGCTCGACAGCTCTGTAGTAACAAGAACCTTCGATTATTCGCCATTTGTCTGCGCATAGTCAAAGTATATTGTAGTTACATTAACATCGATAATTCTAGTAGTAGTTCCACTATTACTCGTAGCTCCAGGCGCTGACTAATGCCATCATTTCGACTAGCCTCCGGCTATACGTTTCTCAATGATTTATTGACCAGAAGAAGAAAGCATGCGCCGTCGGCATGATTTACCGGATGCTTCTTGAACCACGACGAACTGGACATGCTGGCTGGCAGCCATCAGCACATGTGTGGGCACTAGTTGGCGATGATGTACTATCGTTAAAGGTGAATTCATAAGTTAGGGTCTTGGTTTTGTACGCCTGCATAATTTAGAGATAATTGTTGGCAGGCTATTGCATGATTTAGACGTAATTGTTGGCAGGCTATTGCATGATTTAGACGTAATTGTTGGCAGGCTGTATAATAATTTAGAAGTAATTGTTGGCAGGCTGTATAATAATTTAGACGTAATTGTTGGCAGGCTATTGCATGATTTAGAAGTAATTGTTGGCAGGCTGTATAATAATTTAGAAGTAATTGTTGGCAGGCTATTGCTTGATTTAGAAGTAATTGTTGGCAGGCTGTATAATAATTTAGAAGTAATTGTTGGCAGGCTATTGCATGATTTAGAAGTAATTGTTGGCAGGCTGTATAATAATTTAGACGTAATTGTTGGCAGGCTGTATAATAATTTAGAAGTAATTGTTGGCAGGCTGTATAATAATTTAGACGTAATTGTTGGCAGGCTGTATAATAATTTAGAAGTAATTGTCAGTTTGTAGCATAATAATGGTAACCTGGGCGTAAGATATCTTAGAAGTAAGGATCTCCGTTTTGTTGGACACTTTACAAACCGGTTCCGTCGGTTTGATGCACAATTTAGAAAGCGGTTCCGTCGGTTTGTTCCACAATTTATAAACCAGTTCCGTCGGTTTGTTGCACAATTTAGAAATCGGTTCCGTCGGTTTGTTGCACAATTTACAAACCGGTTCCGTCGGTTTGTTCCACAATTTATAAACCACTTCCGTCGGTTTGTTCCACAATTTATAAACCAGTTCCGTCGGTTTGTTGCACAATTTAGAAATCGGTTCCGTCGGTTTGTTCTACAATTTATAAACCGGTTCCGTCGGATTGTTCCACAATTTATAAACCGGTTCCGTCGGTGTGTTGCACAATTTACAAACCAGTTCCGTCGATTTGTTGCACAATTTACAAACCGGTTCCGTAGGTTTGTTACATAACTTTGAAGCCGTGGACGTTGGCCTGTAGCATAATTTAGTCGCGATTTGTGCTTTATACTTTAACAGTGATGATCGTTGGTTTGTACCATAAATTTAGACGTTTTAGTCGATGGTTTATACAATAATTTAGGCGTTTCTGTCGATGGTTTGTACCATAATTTAGGCATTTTAGTCGATGGTTTGAACCATAATTTAGGCGTTTTAGTCGATGATTTAAAACATAATTTAGACATTTTGGTCGTTGTGGTTTGTAGCATAATTTAGAAGTAATGGTTGTTTAAATCATAATTTACATATGTGCACCAGACACATTTACCCCATACACATGTACATTAGATATATGTACACCAACCACATGTACACCAACCATATGTGCACCATGTACATGTGCAGCAAACATATGTACACTACACACAAGCACACCACATACATGTACACCAAACACATGTACTCTCGATAAATGTACACCAAACATATAAACCAAATATATGAACACTAAACACGTGTACATGACATATATGAACACCAAACACAGTCATAATAAACAAATGTACACCAAACATGCACATTACACATGTACACTAGACATCTACACCAAATGCATGTACTGCATATACAACACAACAGAGAGGATGGTGAAATAATGGCTAACATCGGTAATGAAACTAACTTCGTTCTGATCAGGATATCGATCTGAACAACTCAGCCCGTCAGCACTCATACCTCCCCAACAGCCAAAAATACCTGGAAATCTGAACCCCTCAACCATTATCCACTCCCACAGCCTAACATGCCTGGAGAACTGAACCCCTCATCTCTCCCTCCCAGCCTAACATGTCAGGAGAACGGATTCAATTTAACCCTCCTCCATCCCCAAAGCCTAAAGTAGTTTCATTAGCCTATCTTTATCACAGTTTCCGGTGGCGGTTGTGAACGAAGCGAGTCAGCGGAAACACTTTTACAAGTGTTGCAGCCGGTTTAAGGCTATTTAAGAGCTGTTAGCCAACTAGTCATGCCACTGTCAGGGCTTGCACACCTCCTAGAATCTCGCATTTAGGCATTTTAATCAATTAGCATTGTTTCAGTTCCATGTAGCGCACGACTCTTCAACAAATGCACGCCAATTCATTTTTTCCTAAGCCATTGCTTGAGCTCTGTCTGCGCCTTGCCTGTTACATGAATGAGTGTGTTCGATACGAGGGGCGTTCAAGTCAAAACGAGACTTTTTTGTGAAAAAAACAAGCAGTCCAAATGTCATTTATTTGTCTATATAATATCCTGCAGCGTTTATGCACTTATCCTATGGTTTAAGTAATGTTTGAAAAGCTTTAGGTCAGAAAGTTATGTCAGTATGTCTGAATCAATCCAGGAGAGCCTTTTTTACTTCGTCATCAGTGCTGAAATGTTGACCTCCCAGGAATTCTTTTAGGGGTCAAAACAGGTGGAAATCACTTAAAGCGAGATCTGGACTATAAGGTGGATTTGGAAATACCTCCCAGCCGAGTTGTTGCAGATGGCACATAGAGCGGTAATCTAAATGGGGTCGAGCGTTATCTTATGAGCAGGACCCCCTTTGTGATCAAACCGTTCTTTCCAGCAGACGGTTAAGCACATCACTCAAAATGCGTAAGTAATGTTCACTGTTGATAGTGGCACCATGGGGCAGGAAATGAGCATGAATAATGTTTTGTCTCAGAAAACACTCACCCTCACTTTACCTTCAGACGCAGTTGTCCTAAATGTGTTGGGTGCTGGTGATTGCGTATGCTTCCACTGCTTGGATGCTCGTTTCGATTCAGAAGTATAATAACGCGCCCAGGATTCGACATATCTAATGAAGCGATCTATGTCAAAACGTTCCTTCAATCCAGTGCAGGCTCGAACTCTTCTCTGTCGGTCAAATGCGGAAAGCCGTCTTGGCGCCCAACGTGCACTAACCTTTTGAAAATGCAAATGTTCATGAATATTAGTGTTTACCGTACCCAGAGAAACACTTGCATCTTGTGTAATTTCACGACATGTTTTGCGTCGATTTTCCAGGATAAGGCGTTTCACAATCTGGATATTCACAGGAATGGCTGCGGTGGGTTGAGAGCCAACAGGGTCAGGATCATCACTCATGGTTGTACAACCTTCTTCAGAACGTTTAAATGATTCACATGTCTTACTGCGGCTGAGTGTCTCATCACCGTATTCTGATTGCAGTCTTTTGTAAATTTCCGCAGATTTCACGCCTTCTTTAACAAGAAACATTATCTCAACACAATGCTTCATGCCAGCACTAACAATGTTGTCCGCTATGTTTATTAATCTGTCATGTAGCAGAGTCGGCTTTATCTGAGTGGTTATCTTAATAGGAGCTTACTTACTCACAACATAGACTGTAAGACGTTACACTTCAATCACAGAATGCACTAGACTGTAAGACGTTACACTTCAATCACATAATGCACTAGACTGTAAGACGTTACACTTCAATCACAGAATGCACTAGACTGTAAGACGTTACACTTCAATCACAGAATGCAATAAACTAGAATGTAAGACGTTACACTTCAATCACAGAATGTACTAGACTGTAAGACGTTACACTTCAATCACAGAATACACTAAACTAGAATGTAAGACGTTACACTTCAATCACAGAATGCACTAGGCTGTAAGACGTTACACTTCAATCATAGAATGCACTAAACTAGAATGTAAGACGTTACACTTCAATCACAGAATGCACTAAACTAGAATGTAAGATTTTACACTTCAATCACAAAATGCACTAAACTATCGTTAACCATTGAGACAAAACAATAGCATTTATTTTCATGAATAATTGGTACATAATTTCAGCAAACGAAAAGAACTTCTAAACTAAATAATAATAATAATAATAATAATATACTAAACTAACAGAGAGGATCCGAGCAATTAGCTTTTGATGTTTCCTCCGTAAACTAAATATACCCAGGTACTAAGCCATGTGTTAGAACATAAATACTAAACTTAGTCTACTTCAACAGTATTACAAATCAGGGATTCTATCTGTCCTCTCCTGCCACCCCCCAGATCGTTTACATTGGTGGTGATCTTCCGTTCTCTGTCACGGGTGCTGCTTCAGGCTGTCAAGCGTGTAAACATAGTTTAACAAATGAGCTTCGTTTCACTTAAAACTGTTAGTAGTTCTTAAGTGTTTGAGACTTGCCCCTTTGGTGCCGGTGTAAAACCTGTATCGAAAGATTTCTTTCTGAGATAACTCATGTCATACACCTCTCTTTCCAAGATCCAATTTATGCTACATCTAGTGGAATCTCATGTCTGCTACGTCTAGTGGAATCTCATGTCTGCTACATCTAGTGGAATCTCATGTCTGCTACATCTAGTGGAATCTCATGTTTGCTACATCTAGTGGAATCTCATGTTTGCTACATCTAGTGGAATCTCATGTCTGCTACATCTAGTGAGACCCAATGTCTGCCACGTCTAGTGGAATCTCATGTCTGCTACATCTAGTGAGACCCAATGTCTGCCACGTCTAGTGGAATCTCATGTCTGCTACATCTAGTGAGACCCAATGTCTGCCACGTCTAGTGGAATCTCATGTCTGCTACATCTAGTGGAATTTCATGTCTGCTACAACCAGTGAGACCCAATGTCTGCTACAACTAGTGAGACCCAATTTCTGCTACAACCAGTGAGACCCAATTTCTGCTACAGCTAGTGGGATCATATATCTGATACACGTCTGCTTGAGGAGTCGCACGTATCTTGAGCCTTGTACAATCTCACGTCCCCTGAGCCTTTTTGGAATCTCACGTCTCCTGAACCTTGTGGAATCTCGCGCAGAAGGTATAACATTGACCTCTCACATCTCCTGAGCCTTGTGGAACCTCACGCAGAAGGTATAACATTGACCTCTCACATCTCCTGAGCCTTGTGGAATCTCGCGCAGAAGGTATAACATTGACCTCTCACATCTCCTGAACCTTGTGGAACCTTACACAGAAGGTATAACATTGACCTCTCACATTTCTTTAGCCTAGAGTAACTTCATCCAGAAGGTATAACATTGACCTCTCACATCTCAAGTTTCACGTGTTGGTCCACTGTCAAGTATTATCAAGTTTTTTTGCCGCCTACTGAAAAGAGTGAGAAACTGTGAAATCTGGCAACATTCTTGAGTAAGTAAGGCAGACGTATTGACAGATATAGTATTCAATGGATTGGACACGTGACGCAAATGCTTCTAAATTTACCTGCCGCATAAAGCGAAGAGAATAATGGAGACGACCTTAAAAGAACATGTTGGCACGGTTAAAATAGGTGACAGGCTTATCACAAACTTCCGATTTGCTTATGATATTGATGTATTGGCAGGCACAGAAAGGGAACTCCAGGAGTTGATTGGTAGCTTGGATAGAGCGGCCTTGAGTTTTGGTATGGAAATTAATGCAGATAAAACAAAGCTCATGACCAATAACATAGCAGGGTTTAAATCTGTAATAGAGGCAAATGGGCAGGAACCTGAGGTGGTAAAACGTTTCAAATATCTGGGATCATTGATCAGTGAAGAGGGATCGAAGCCAGAGGTAATTGCAAGAATAGCACAAACAACAGCGGCGCTGACTAGGCTGAAACCTATCTGGCAAGACAAGCGGCTCGCCCTCGGCATAAAAGTCAGGCTAATGCGCTCTTTGGTGCTATCAATATTTCTGTATGCCTGCGAGACCTGGACCATTACAGCAGGTATCCAGGGCAGGATACATGCAATAGAAATGAGGTGCTATAGAGAACTCCTAAATGTTACATATAAAGATCGTGTCACGAACGTAGAAATACGTCAGAGAGTTGAAGACGCTATTGGTCCTTTTGAAGATCTGTTCACAACTATCAAAAGACGAAAGATGGCCTGGTGCGGGCACGTCGCGAGGTCCAACGGAATTACCAACTCGATACTCTTTGTTTCCGTACCGGGACAGAGAGGGCGAGGATGTCCAAGGAAGAGATGGGTGGGCAACATCACTGAGGGGTCAGGCCTTCTTGTCGGTGAGATGCGACAGGCGGCGACAGACAGAGAGGGATGGCGTGGGATTTTGGGAGTGTCTTCACGTGTGCGCCAACGACCTGATGGGTTGCGGGATGAACTGAACTGAACTGATAAAGCTATAACACCAGACAGCAGGGCTTTCCAGCGAAATGAAGACGCACAACATAAGTGTTAATGGTATTAAGTAAACCATTAATAGACATTGATTGAAAATAAGAATGAAGGTATTGAGGAAACCATAGGTAGACATGGATTGAAAATAAGCGTGAGAGTATTGAGGAATACATAGGTAGACATGGATTGAAAATAATGGTGAAAGTATTGAGGAATACATAGGTAGACATGGATTGAAAATAACGGTGATGTGTTAAAACAGCCATATACAGATAATACTGTTTGCCCAGGCATCTAGGACCCGTTACGTAGATCGACCCCTACCATGTCCAGCTGCTGAGGCTTGTAGTCAAACCTCGTTCACTGCTGATGGATTTTTGTTGTTGCTTAGACGTTTGCCTCACTAGTTTCTACTGGCGCAGGTACGCATATTCCACCCCATATCGCAGTCCATTGAGCGATATCAGGACGCATAAAGCAGTGCTTGGATGCATATGTGCGTCTGTATGTACCTATGCTAGGTTTATGGTAGACTTGGACATTATCTGGTGAGCCGGAACCTCCCGATCAAGTCGAACCACGTGACCAAATACAGACATGTGGCGGCGGACCAGAGTGTCCGAGATGGAGGGAAGACTCGTTTTTGCAGACACCTCGACATTACAGACGAGATCGAGCCACTAGATACCGAGGATGCGTCTCTGATTGCGCATATTAAAGGCATCGAGTCTTGATATGTCCTGTTTAAGTAGGGTCCAAGTCTCTGACCCATCTAGGAGGACAGGATTCACACCCGTCTGATTAATACCTATTTCGGATCCGAGAGAGAGCCTGCTATTATTCCACACCCGGTGAAGGTCGTTCATAGCGGAAGCAGCAAGTCCGAGCCGCCTTAACATGGCAGGCGCACTGCGTCCATCAGATGAAAAAGGACTGCCCAGGTATGTGAATTCATTGGTGCACTCCGCAGTGTGACCATGGACAACAATGCTGTGAGGACCAGTGTCGGGGCCAAGTTTCTGCATTTTTTGTCTTGGCCCAATATATTGATAGGCCCAGGTTAGATGTTTCGAGATCAAGTTTTTCCAGAGACTGTTGCAGATCCGCGTTGCCTGTGCTGACTAGAACTATCTCATCAGCATATACAGCATATACAGATCTGGATTGAAAATAAGGATGACGTGTTTTGGAAACCACACCAAGACATAGACATAACAAATACAATCCGCCACACAAAGTGTGCAAGGAGACCCCTCGGAGACTCACACGCAATGAGCAGTTGAAAGGAGATGAAAGGTGGAGCTAATTTCGTCAATTGTTTTTCTTATTTCCCCTTACCTTTTATCTTAGAATTTTTGCATCAACTTCTCATTAATTTGATTCATGAGCGCGACAATTCCGGGTGCCAGGTCGCCATGTCACCTAGAAATGTCGATATGACGTCTAACAATTATGAAATAGTGTCGTATTTACTCGCCCAATTTGCCCCATCGCGTTATCCTTTTCATCCAGCTCTACGCCCGACCCCATTATGTTTTACCTGACTCCTACCTCCAAACAAATGTTGTCCATTGCCTTACTCTATAGCCTTGTCCTTGACTTCTTTATTTCTTAACTTCTATATCTTTTGTTTGCTGTTTCTTGATTTTCTTCTGTATCTAGTTTCTTGATTTTCTTCTGTAGCTAGTCTAGGTTTTCATCAACTTCTTGTAATATTTTACGTTTGTTTTGGTTTCTAATCTGATCTTTGTCTTATTCTCGCCATTTCTCTACTTTCCATCATTATTACCATATATTTTTTCTTTACTCTCTCGTCGTTTGTCTTGTTTGAATGACATCCCTGCATACATTTGACAAGAACTTCCATCACGTTTACCATGTCTAGGCTGTCAATGTTTGCTCTCTGACGTCTTCCTGTCCTGAACCTCATCACTAGATACATTACTGTGCTGTCATTCTACAACCGATTGATTTGTCCAGAGTGTCAGATCGGCAAATTGGTTAGAGCGTTTTTTTTTTTCCTCAAGTTATATGGATCAGGTTCAAACTGTAGACTTGCCACGCTCCTGTCTACCAATGTGTTGTTAGGTTGAAGACTAACAGGTAAGAAAGTCATGGCATCGATGAATGGAACTGGTGACTCCACTCTTTAAACAAAACTGAGACCTGGTACATTAAAGTCTTCCACACTTGATCCCCCACGACAATGCTGCCGTTCGTTGCAACCATATTATCTTTGAGGTGATAAATTCATAGATCCGAGCAATATATTTCTCGTACTTCTGTAATGTTTGCTGAGGTTGCTCTTGCATTCATGGGTGTTCTAATTAAAAGACATTTAACGTTTCATTCATTGTACTAAAGATGTTCTTACAAATGTCCCGACCAGACGACAAATGACACAGACCATATAAATCTCATGATCGTCTGGTAGGTTTAATCTCTGATAAATGGTAAAAAAAAGTAAAGTTAAGTAACCCATAGCATTACTGCCGTAGGGGTGTGAGGTTTAATCTCATAGGCGTGAGTACAGGTTTGTTTGTATGTGTGCGTGAGTAAAGGTCTGTTTGAATTTGTGCGTGAGTAAAGGTTTGTTTGTATATTTGCCTGAGTAAAGGTTTGTTTGTTTATGTGTGTGAGTAAAGGTTTATTTGTATGTGTGTGAGTAAAGGTTTGTTTGTATGTGTGTGTTAGTAAATGTTTGTTTGTATATGTGCGTGAGTAAAGGTATGTTTGTATGTGGGCGTGAGTAAAAGTTTGTTTGTATGTGGGCGTGAGTAAAAGTTTGTTTGTATGTGGGCGTGAATAAAGGTATGTTTGTATGTGGGCGTGAGTAAAGGTATGTTTGTTTGTGTGCCATTTATCTCCTCTCCCTCGCCGCTTTTACTTCCCAGACTGAACCGGTACCCATTTCCACCTCAACTGGGGAATGAACCCAGGACCATGCAGATGCGAAGCCAGCGTGCTAACCACTGCGCTACGCGGCTCCACATATAAATGGTACACATGTTTATATCATACACTACAAAACAGGTACATAATTAAACTGGGCAACATACCCTAGATATAACTAACTGGGCAACATACCCTAGATAGAACTAACTGGACAACATACCCTAGACAGAACTAACTGGACATAGCAAACCTACACATCAAACTGATATTTTTAAACTAAATTTACCAGGCTGGGTATATTTAGCTGGGCATGACAGACGACATATACAACTATACAGAATTAACTAGGCACAAGAAACGGGACATATCAAACTTCATAAATCAAACTGGAAATATTAATTTGGATATACTAAATTGGACATCAAACTGCACATATCGAACTGGACAGAATTAACTGGACATAACGAACCGTGAAGACTGAACTGGTCGAATGAAGCACACATGTCTACGACAAATGGAAGAGACCTGGGTAGATATAAGAAAACCAAACTGGACAGACCAAACTATACATGTTACATTGGACAAAACAGACTAAACTAACTTAATTAAACCGGACAAGATAGACCTACCAAACAAACAAATCTAACTAGACAGGTCAGAATAGACCAAACTGATGATACCTAACTAAGCTATTCAAAATAGACAGACAGACCAAATCGAACAAACCTAACTAGTCAAACCAAACTGAGCCGAGAAAACTGGAAAGTTGGCTTGCAGTCGATGCAGGATTTGGCAACTGGCACATGAAATATTAATGTGAGAGAATGCATAATGAAACTCCAGGGGAAACAATGGAGTATAATCCTTGCCCTGAAAAAGGATTAAAAATTGGATCACAAAAATGAGGAGAACGGAAAGGGGAAAAGGCACGGGCAGATTCAGCAGACGAGATGAGTCAGGGAAAATAGATGTCTAAAACAATTGGGCAATCAGGCCCATTCGTCTTTGTCAAATAGTGATCACGATCTGGGAGTATGTTAGAACGTGTGTTTGTATGTGGGCGTGTGTGCTTACGTGAAGGTTTGTTTGTATGTATGCGTGAGTAAAGGTTTGTTTGTATGTGGGTGTGAGTAAAGGTTTGTTTGTATGTGTGCGTGAGTATAGGTTTGTTTGTATGTGTGTGTGAGTAAAGGTTTGTTTGCATGTGTGCATGAGTAAAGCTTTGTTTGTATGTGGGCGTGAGTAAAGGTTTGTTTGTATGTGTGAGTAAAGGTATGTTTGTATGCGGGCGTGAGTGCTTGCGTGAAGGTTTGTTTATATGTGGGCGTGTGTGCTTATGTGAAGGTTTGTTTGTATGTGGGCGTGTGTGCTCACGTGAAGGTTTGTTTGTATGTGGGCGTGAGTAAAGCTTTGTTTGTATGTGGGCGTGAGTAAAGGTTTGTTTGTATGCGAGCGTATGTGCTTACGTGAAGGTTTGTTTGTATGTGGGCGTGTGTGCTTACGTGAAGGTTTGTTTGTATGTAGGCGTGTGTGCTTACGTGAAGGTTTGTTTGTATGTGGGGGTGTGTGCTTACGTAACGGGATGTTTCTATGTGGGCGTGAGTAAAGGTTTGTTTGTATGTGGACGTGAGTAAAGGTTTGTTGGTATGTGTGAGTAAAGGTATGTTTGTATGTGAGCGTGAGTGCTTACGTAAAGGTTTGTTTGTATGTGGGCGTGAGTAAAGGTTTGTTTGTATGTGTGCGTGAGCAAAGGTTTGTTTGTATGTGGGCGTGAGTAAAAGTTTGTTTGTATGTAGGCGTGAGTAAAGGTTTGTTTATATGTGTGAGTAAAGGTATGTTTGTATGTGGGCCTGAGTAAAGGTTTCTTTGTATATGTGCGTGAGTAAAGGTTTGTTTGTATGATGGCGTGTGTTCGTACGTGAAGGTTTGTTTGTATGTGTGCGTGAGAAAAGGTATGTTTGTATATGTGCGTGAGTAAAGGTATGTTTGTATGTGTGCGTGAGTAAACCTATGTTTGTATGTGGGAGTGAGTAAAGGTTTGTTTACTTATGTGCGTGAGTAAAGGTTTGTTTGTATGTGGGCGTGAGTAAAGGTATGTTTTTATGTGTGCGTGAGTAAAGGTATGTTTGAATGGGTGCGTGAGTAAAGGTATGTTTGTATGTGTGATTGAGTAAAAGAATATTTGTATGTGCGCGTGAGTAAAGGTATATTTGTATGTGGCCGTGAGTAAAGGTATGTTTGTATGTGTGCGTGAGTAAAGGTATGTTTGCATCTGTGCATGAGTAAAGGTATGTTTGTATGTGTGCGGTAGTAAAGGTATGTTTGTATGTATGCGTGAGTAAAGGTTTGTTTGTATGTGTGAGTAAAGGTTTGTTTGTATGTGGGCGTGAGTAAAGGTTTGTTTTTATGTGTGAGTGAGTAAGGGTTTGTTTGTATGTGGGCGTGTGTGCGTACGTGAAGGTTTGTTTATATGTGTGCGTGAGAAAAGGTATGTTTGTTTATGTGCGTGAGTAAAGGTATGTTTGTATTTGTGCATGAGTAAACGTATGTTTGTATGTGGGCGTGAGTAAAAGTTTCTTTGCTTATGTGCGTGAGTAAAGGTTTGTTTGTATGTGGGCGTGAGTAAAGGTATGTTTGTATATGTGCGTGAGTAAAGGCATGTTTCTATGTGTGCGTGAGTAAAGGTATGTTTGTATGTGTGCGTGAGTAAACGTATGTTTGTATGTGTGCTTGAGTAAAGGTATATTTGTATGTGTGCGTGAGTAAAGTTATATTTGTATGTGGGCGTGAGTAAAGGTATGTGTGTATATGTGCGTGAGAAAAGGTATGTTGGTACGTGTGCGTGATTAAAGGTATGTTTGTATGCGTGCGGTAGTAAAGGTATGTTTATATGTGTGAGGGGGTAAAGGTATGTTTTTATGTGTGCTGGAGTAAAGGTATGTTTATATGTGGACGTGTGTGCGCGAGTGAAGGTATGTATGTATTTGGGCGTGTGTGCGTGAGTAAAGGTATGTTTGTATGTGGACGTGTGCGCGAGTGAAGGTATGTGTGTATGTGGGCGTGTGTGCGTGAGTAAAGGCATGTTTGTATATGTGCGTGTGTGCGTGAGTAAAGGTATGTTTGTATGTGTGCGTGTGTGCGTGAGTAAAGATATATTTGTATGTATGCGTGTGTGCTTGAGTAAAGGTATGTTTGTATGTGTGCGTGAATGAAGGTATGTTTGTATGTGTGCGGGAGTAAAGGTATGTTTGTATGTTTGCGTGTGTGCGTGAGTGATGTAATAATGTAGTAACGTATATATATATATATATGTGTGTGTGTGGGGGGGGGGGTGTGTAGTAATGTTTATGTGTGTGGTGGTGGGCAATGTTTATGTGTGTGGGAGTGGACAATGTTTATGTGTGTGTGGTGGATAATGTGAATGTTTGTGGGGTGGACAAAGTTTATTTGTGTGTGTAGGGGGTGGACAATATGTATGTGTGTGTAGTGGACAATGTGTATATGTGTGTGTGTGAGGGCGGTTGGGGGGGGGGGGGGTGGTGGTTGGTGCAGGAACATTTGCTTGAGAGTAATGAAATTAGGAATGCTTTCTTGCTTGAATGAATTTCTGTTTGGAATGTGTGTGTCTGTGGTGGTCAGACATTTGAGTGTGTGTGTGGGTTTAGGAGTGTATATATATATATATATATATATATATATATATGAGTTTCGGGGGTGGCGGCAGGGGCAGTGGGGAGGGGGGGGCCTTAAGAATGTATATATAAATGCATATGTCTGTGTGTCTGTGAATGTGAATGTCTGAACGACCGTGCGTGTAGGCTTTTTTTACGTATAGTAATGTTTGAATGCTGGTTTATATGTGTGTGTATGTGTGTGTCTGTGTGTGTGTTTGTGTGTGTGTGTTTGTGTGGGTGTGTGTGTGTGTGTGTAGAAACGTTAGTGGGGGTGGGTGTATGAAAATATTATATGTATATATATATATATGTATGTGTATATTTGTGTGTGTATATGTGTGTCAGTATGTATAGCTGTCTATGCACATTTATGTGAGCAGATGTTGGTGTAAATATGCGTTGTGTGTGTGTGTGTAAATATGATTGTATATGTATGATTGTATGAGAGTAAACATGCCTGTGTTGGTGTTTTCTTACGCTCGTGTGAGTATGTTTGTGTGTGTGTGTGTGTGTGTGTGTGTGTATATGCTACTGTGTGTGCGTGTGTTTATGGGTTTACGTGTTTAAGTATATGTATTATGTGCTATTGAATTATAGATGGGTGGTAAAGTGTATGCGTGCGCGTGTGTATGTACGTGTGCATGACAACCTCTTCTAGCTACCGACGTTTCAGCTGTTGCTGAATACCCTCAATGCCTTTAATGTGATGATAATGGTTAGCGGAAGTCATGATATTGTTTGATCTACTGAACTTCTCCCAGAGTGCCCCAGTGTCACTGGTAATTTAGCTAACAGACTCGATGTGGTGACTTTATTCGTCCTGTCACGTTCTCTGTTTAATTAGAATTGTTTCTCGACCGGGACAAATTTCAATGGCATGTCTTCTTTAAAGGCCAGGGTAAGCTATTAAGAGGTTGGGGGGGGGGGGGGGGGGCATATTGGTGAAAGTAGATTTAGAGCTGTGGAGTACCTTATGGCATTCTAAATAAGGAGTCATTACTGGCGCTATAACTAGCAGTCATTGCTGTCAGTAATTATTTTGAGTCAGTACAAGGAGCTATTATCTGAAGTCATTACTATGAGTCACTTCGCTGAGTCATTACTGACAGTCCTTACTGAGAGTCATTACTTAGAGTAATGTAATACAAGTGGTATTTATTATTTAGAATCGTTACTGGAAGTTATTACTTGGAGTCATTACTGGAAGTCATTACTGGAAATCATTATTCAGAATCATTACTGAAAGTCATTACTGGAGTAATTACTGAAAGTTTTACTAGCAGCCAGTATATGATGTGAGTCATTGATTGAATGTATAAAAACGTGGAGTCGCTCTATAACTATCATCAACACATGATGGAAGTTTTTCAAACTGACTTTTTAATATTTCTACATTCGTTTCTATGTAATTCTTTCTTTCACAATAAACAGGATTACTCTGGTGTTGGTTTTCTATGGCAATTCTTACTTTCCTGATCACTCTCTGATTATATTCCTTGTTTGCCACCGACGCAACTCTCCGTACTCTCTCCTTTCCGTCCTGGCTCCTTATCTACTTGCGCTCGGCCAGGCTAAATGTAAACATCTCTCCAAAGCCACATCTCATTACCAGGCTTCAAGAATGTATATCCTTAATTGCGCCATAATCTCCTTGTTTGTTTGTGTGTGTTAATTTGCCTTGCCCCAACTGGCGTTGGCGATCATAAACCTGCACAATGTGATGTTCCTTTTGTTTTTGATTAATTTGTTATTAATTTGTGGACTCTTGTCCATACCAGGCACGGGTTGATGTAAACATATGTGTTGTGTGTGTGTATGTTTGTGTGTGTGTGTGAGCGCGCGCGGGTGCGTTCGTGCGTGGGAACAGACTTGTTGTCACAGAGCAAGATCAAGACGACGACAAAGTGGGACTGAAAACACGTTGATTCGGTCATCGCTTGAGAATACATCTACCACTGTGCGGTTACAACACATGAAGATCTAGCTACACGGCTGGCTGAAATCCTGTCCTGCCGAAGATGGATGTGTTGGACCGGAAGGTGCAAATATCACAGTCAAACTGTAAACTAGCGACACAATACATTCTCCGGATTACATCCTGCTACTTACAAAGCCCTGTTCAGGCTTGATAGCGGGAGATTAAGATAGAACGCAAAAAAAAAGAAGAAGAAGTCGATGAAATCCCATGGCATATATTTTACATGTCCTAGGTGCCACGTCAATCATCATTTTTGCAATGTCCGGTCTCTAATATTTCCTTGTTGTCCCCCCTATGCATGTCATCCATTTTGCATGTTTCCAGAAGATATGAGCAGGTCCTCAGTGGACTGTGTCTTGTGCTGCTCCACAGTGCCATGTTTCATCACCCCTGTATCCCTTTCTCTTTTAGTTCTTCCTGCATCCTGATACACCAATTCGGAATCTATTTAGTGACCTCCATGTCACATAAAACAAGTGGTGTCCAGACGCTGGTTGCTCACGCAGTTCTATCCAGTGAACCTGCGTCAGTTCATTCCAGGACTAGTCTGTATGGACAGTGTGCTGATTGTAAAAAACTTCGTTTAGATTTCAGGCGTGCGCACTGCCAAACATAGAGCGCCTTTTAGGCTGTGTATTTGTTTCTCTTTTTCGATTTGACATGAGACACCTGTGAGAGTGTTGCTGTCCGACAGGTAGAAATTGACCTGCAGGAAGCATGGGAGTCCTAACTTACGACTTGACCGCAATAAGGCTAACGTCAGTTAAGGCGAGGAGTTATGTGGTCCCGCACGTAGTGCATGCATGGATAACGTCGGGCTGGGCTTATCTCTCTGCGATAACCCGGATAGGGGAGTGTAGAGGTTTTACTGTAATAAGTTTGAGACCGAATGGTTCTAGAGATTTAACACGAGTGTGCAAAACGGGGGGGGGGGGGGGGGATTTTGCGAGAAGTATGTAGAGCTAGCATATCGCTTGTATGATCAGTGTCGAATTGTCATAGAAAGAAGGGGGAAAGAGGTTTTGAATACGCCCATTCGGTTTTGTCAAGTCCACCTACATTAGCACGCTCGGGATGTAAGCAAATCTACTGCAGCCCGCAATTTAACGCAATTTTCATGGCACACAAAAGAGAAGACTTACTCACTAGGGGCATTCAACATCAAACATTCAATTAAATAAATGTTGTCATGATTTTCTTTACGTTATTTAAAACCAATGATTTTATTTATTTGTTATTAATTGTCCATGAATATCTTTTATATGACAGTACACAATATGTGTTATGATGTGAATATCTTCTTCTATATAACAGTACACACTATGTGTGCCAATGTGAAAATCTTCTATATGAAAGTACACACTATGTGTTCCAATGTGAAAATCTTCTATATGACAGTACACACTATGTGTTCAAATGTGAATATCTTCTTCTATATGACAGTACACACTATGTGTTCACATGGAATGCATTAGAACAAAGAGGAAGAAACAGCCACCAAAATAAAATATCAACTATAAAATACAACAAATAAAAACAGTACCATGTATTATGTGTATAACGACCGAAGAGGTATGGTCCAAATACCGGACTGGAACAGAAACAAAAACAGCTCGTCTTAGAGTATTTGGTTTCTTTTTGTCACTTTTTTTCTTTAAAACATGAAATAGATTTGTTGTATAATGAAATAAATCATATATAAAATGTATACGTCCAAACAACGTAACTGTTGTCAGACCATATCGAGTGGTACAAATATTCAAAACATGAAGCAAATACATTCTGAAAAATACCACATACACATCCATGTGGGCCTTATTAGGGCGCATTACTCGGTGCTCTCTCCCACCAGCTTTAGACTAAGTGGGCATTCCCATTTAGTGATGGCAGTTTAGGATTCCCCAGTCAGTCTGGCCGTTTTTTTATCCATCTTAGGTGACCTGTTCCTGACGGGCCGTTTTCATTGCCTAAGTGGATTGCGTGTCCCGCGACACCGAACTGGCCAACCAACGTCAGAGCCTATTCTGCCTCAATCCAGGAAAGTTCTAGACCAAAGGCCCGGCCAATGAGTGTATGCTTTTCTGTTGCAATAAGTATCGATCTCTCGCCCTTACTTGCATGCTGATTGTATTCAACGGTTGATCCTTATGACCTTTGACATTCAAGAGGAAGCTGGAAAGGGTCACAACATTAGGCTTTTTTTCCTTCGGTCATTCCTTGTTTTAGAGGGTATAGCCTAACCGACAGTGAGCTGGCTTGTCCGTCTTTTAATTCATGAACAAGATCCGAAGCAATTTTCTGCTAAACTGTATATCAGATCCAAATGATTTTTCGTAAACAGCCTTAGAATATCAATGACGCTCAAACAATGATATTATTTAGTCCATAGATGTTCAGACATTTGCACATCGGCGAATTCTTTTGATCTTGTAGGACCATTGCAAAGAAATGACATTCAATTGAAGATTTTACAGTGCGCAGCTTAGTTTCTCGTCACATTTTGTTCATAGGCGTATCTTCTTAATGTCTTGATAGATCAATTGACTGTTTGTGTTGGCCTTTATGTACAATCGTAAAAATGACACCAATATGCAACAGTTAGTACAGCCCTTCGGTCATTCTTAGACTCTCAAGGTTGTATCAACTGCGCAGTTAATTTTATGTTGTGTAACGCATTTGAATACTGAAATGTATTTGTTTCAATCGCATTGAAATTATTTTGAAATATCTGCTAATTCATCCAAGTCTGCTAATCAGTTGGTCTACAAAAGATGATATTAATCATCCGAATCTGTCGATACAAAGAGATTGATAATTGTTACTGGCTGGACAAATTGTAATCATCTTGTTACCAGTACTGTTCTTCTTCCAGGAGCACATGGTCAACACACTTCTTCCAGAACTGAATGTCTCTTTTCGAAAGGTATTCCCGTGTCAGCACTTCAACACCACACATTTTAAATAATCTGTTCTGTTCGGCAACTTGTTCTTTGACTGTAGCCAACGCAAACTCTATAGGGTTTAGATGCGGATGATTTACAGGTAGTCGCACACTATACAAACTATACTACCGGGATATACATATGACTGAACGACAGTTTGGCATGAATAACCTTGGTCGTTTTCCGCATTCGACAAAATGGCTAATTGTGGCACATAATATTTTGGTCGTGTCAACTTCTGACTTCTAGATCATGTCAACTTCTGACTTGTAGATCATGTCAACTTCTGACTTCTAGATCATGTCAACTTCTGAACCCGAGCATTATATCCTCGCATGGACATGTGTGTGGTAATAATGGAGAGCGTGAGAGTTTCCCCCGTGGACATGTGGGTGGTAGTAATGGAGAGCGTGAGAGTTTACCCCATGGACATGTGTGTGGTAGTAATGGAGAGCGTGAGAGTTTCCCCCATGGACATGTGTGTGGTAGTAATAGAGAGCGTGAGAGTTTTCCCATGGACATGTGTGTGGTAGTAATGGAGAACATGAGAGTTTTCCCGTGGACATGTGGGTGGTAGTAATGGAGAGCGTGAGAGTTTCCCCCATGGACATGTGTGTGGTAGTAATGGAGAACGTGAGAGTTTTCCCGTGGACATGTGTGTGGTAGTAATGGAGAGCGTGAGAGTTTTCCCGTGGACATGTGTGTGGTAGTAATGGAGAGCGTGAGAGTTTTCCCATGGACATGTGTGTGGTAGTAATGGAGAGCCTGAGAGTTTCCCACATGGACATGTATCACTCTTTCTATAATGATCCACTGTATACGTGTAGGATAGTCCGCTTTAACTGTCAGCTGATCAGGGTCGCTCGAAGCCAAAGGCAAACATTTCAAGTTCCTCCCTTACAGGTAAGCAAACACGCGCTTGCATTCTCCCGGTGTTGGTTTATATTTTGCAGGATGCAGTTACTAGTCCTATGCACACCCTTCTTTAGTTGCCTTTTCCGACACTCGTGAAAGGTTACAGTGTAATGTTGTTTTCTTTATTAGCAGGCTGCTTTCTACCAACACTGATCTTCCACTAAATCTCTCTCGCTCTCTCTCTCTCTCTTTCTTTCTCTTTTTCTGTCTCTTTCTTTTTCTTTCACATACACTCTCCCCCCCCCCCACCCCCCCCTCTCTCTCTCTACTTTATGTCCGTGTAACAGCGTAAGGCGTTTAGAGTTGCTTGGTACTAATCCTTTCAAAGATATCCTGTTCACTCAGACCAAACTAAGATATGTGGCAGAGTCTAGGTTTATCTGAGTGGTTTAGTGTGGCAGAGTCTAGGTTTATCTGAGTAGTTTAGTGTGGCAGAGTCTAGGTTTATCTGAGTAGCTTAGTGTGGCAGAGTCTAGGTTTATCTGAGTAGCTTAGTGTGGCAGAGTCTAGGTTTATCTGAGTAGTTTAGTGTGGCAGAGTCTAGGTTTATCTGAGTAGTTTAGTATGGCAGAGTCTAGGTTTATCTGAGTAGTTTACTTATCTAAAGAGTTACAACATGTATCCACGACTTCACACAGTAAATAACACAGTAAACACTAACCTGTCATAACACATAACATTATCATTTATTAATCGTTAAAATAAAACAATTAACAAATAGAACAATGTACATCTAAACTAAATAATCATTATATACACATATAGTAAACTACATAGGAGGTTTTTAAGCACTAGCTTTTGATGTTTCCTCCAAACAATGTAACACAGGCTCTTGCCGCTGCACTCTCCTTATCTGCACACTCAACACACAATCACAAACTCGTCTTTACAATCGGATTACGTACTCAGTCGTTCTGTGCATTCACATATAATCACATCACCTTCAATCAGGTGATCTGTCCATGCTCATACAATCGGTTCACGTATGCTCAGGCGATATGTGCATTCATATGTAATTAGATCACGTCACTTATAGTCGGATCACGTACTCATTTGTAGTCACATATTCAGTCCAGTTGCGCATACGAATATAATCAGAACATATATCGTCGCCAAAGTGTCCTGTAAATACCAAAGATCTTCGGATCTAGTCCTTAGGCGATCGCACATCCCCATACAATCAGATCACTTACAATCAAGCGATCTGTACATTCACAGTTGCTTAGATCACTTTACGTATTTACACGAATCTGTACATTCAAATGTAATTAGATCACGAATCGATCACTAGGAGTCCTCTACGTATGACACACATTCAGATCTCTTATTGTTTACAAGGTGTCCAACATAAATGCCTAAAGAGCGACTGGCCAAAACTCGAGGCGTACGTTGGTCCAGTCTCCCTGCAAACTTACTCACTCTGACTCCTAACAGCCTCCCAGCTTTCTTCCCAGCCAGTCATTTTGAGTTGATCTTTGCAGAGTATAGTATAGTCTGAAGCAACAACATGGCTGGCCAATGGTCTCCTGTTGGAACTATCCCTAACTAATTAGTATTCGATGATTATCCCCGAATCCCTGTCACTCTAAATGCTACATGTCGTAACTGGTCGTGGCGGCATCTGACTGTCACTAAAATCCCCCAACTACCCTAATTCGGAACGCCAGAGTGGTCAGCTAGAAACTCCCACCTCAGCTTCGAACACCCCTCCTCTTTTTTTTTCCTGAACCAGACAAAGTCTTCCACCTAAACCCCTTGTTTCCTTTGTCGACCTAGTATCGAGACGGTGGTTTACCTTGGCACGCAATTAGGAAACATATGTTCCCAGAATCGGATGCCCAATCTCCCCTGCTCTAAGCGCCTATGCTCAAACAGGAACTGTCACGCCAGTGTGTCTATGTGTATGTATTTTGGCAATAGCTGCAGCATAACGCAACATCTGTAGCATAACGCAACATCTGTAGCACGTAGCAACAAAAACCAGAATCTGTAGCACGTAGCAACAAAAACCAGAATCTGTAGCACGTAGCAACAAAAACCAGAATCTGTAGCACGTAGCAACAGAACACGGCATCTGAAGCACATAGCAACAGAACACAACATGTGTAGCACGTATCAACAGAACGCACCATCTGTAGCACGTAGCAACAGAACACAACATATGTAGCACGTAGCAACAAAAACCAGAATCTGTAGCACGTAGCAACAGAACACAACAGCTGTAGCACGTAGCAACAAAACACAACGCCAGTGAGCATTGCAGGCCTAATGCTGTCGTGTAATTAGATCTAAGATTGTTCTGCCAATGAACGCAAGCAGAGATGGTAAGCAAATGGCTGTGTCAGCGCTCCCTTTTGGCCAGCAGGACGCTGTGTTTGATCTCTTAGTTTGAAACTGTGTTTTGTTGTGTGTTTGAGGTTTCTTGTTGTGCGTTTTAGGTTTCTTGTGTGTGTTTGAGGTTTATTGTGTGTTTGAGGTTTCTTGTTGTGTGTTTGAGGTTTCTTGTTGTGTGTTTGAGGCTTATTGTTGTGTGTTTGATGTTTCTTGTGTGTGTTTGAGGTTTATTGTGTGTTTGAGGTTTCTTGTTGTGTGTTGAGGTTTCTTGTTGTATGTTTGAGGTTTATTGTTGTGTGTTTGAGGTTTCTTGTTCTGTGTTTGAGGTTTCTTACTGTGTGTTTGAGTTTTCTTGTTGTGTGTTTGAGGTTTCTTGTTGTGTATGAGGTTTCTTGTTGCATGTTTGAGGTTTCTTGTTGTGTGTTTGAGGTTTCTTGTGTGTTTTAGGTTTCTTGTATGTTTGAGGTTTCTTGTTGTGTGTTTAACGTTTCTTGTTGTGTGTTTGAGGTTTCTTGTTGCGTGTTTGAGGTTTGTTGTTGTGTGTTTGAGGTTTCTTGTGTGTGTTTGAGGTTTCTTGTTGTGTGTTTGAGGTTTCTTGTGTGTTTAACGTTTCTTGTTGTGTGTTTGAGGTTTCTTGTTGTGTGTTTGATGTTCCTTTTTTGTGTTTTTGAGGTTTCTTGTGTGTTTCAGGTTTCTTATTGTGTGTTTGAGGTTTCTTGTTTTGTGTTTGAGGTTTCTTGTGTGTGTTTGAGGTTTCTTGTTGTGTGTTTGAGGTTTCTTGTTGCGTGTTTGAGGTTTGTTGTTGTGTGTTTGAGGTTTCTTGTGTGTGTTTGAGGTTTCTTGGGTGTATTTGAGGTTTATTGTGTGTTTGAGGTTTCTTGTTGTGTGTTTGAGGTTTCTTGTTGTGTGTTTGAGGTTTCTTGTTGTGTGTTTGAGGTTTCTTGTTGTGTGGTTATGTTGCGGGCGCTGTATTGTGTCTGTGGTACCATGTGCACGTATTATTCCCACTATTTCGGTCACAACATTTCTCGTTCGTCAGATTACAAAGATTTGCCTAGTTAACCAAGTGCATTAACAAGCAGTCACTTGATATGAAATTAAATAATACATCATGGACCGCTCTCCGTACATAAGTCTCTTAATGGGAGCAAAATAATAAGGTCACTGTACGCTGCTCTGCGCGTCGTAAAAGGCTGCTAAGAAGGATTGTGCATGGGTCTGGCATCGTCATCATGTAAAACAAAGTGTCATTAAAAGTATCCCACAAGATCAAATAATACTTTGATTCAGGTGTTTATCGGGTGAGAAACTGCAGGTGGGCCAATCTTTTCAATCGGTACCGCACGGTTCGTGCAATAATGCTGAACAGGTAAGATGAATAGTAATTGCAAGAAATGTTTGTATTTCTAAGAATGTGATGCACTTCACTGAGACATTAAACGCGCTACATAAGTAAGCTCTGCGAACGTTTGACGTAAGGAACAGTTAGTACAGATCCACAGCAAATTAGGATAATATAATAAACACATAAGAAGAAGAGCTGAAACATCATCACAATAACCAGGCCACAAAAAATGCAATAAAATGGGCAGAAAGCACCAATTAAATGGCAGCCAATACATCAAAGTGTACAATTAGACGTAAGACAGAAATGTTGGAGGGCCACGCCATCAAAACACTTGTGATCTGATCTGTTCATACAGAAATGTTGGAGGGCAAATCATCAAAACACTTGTGATCTGATCTTGTTCATACAGAAATGTCGGAGGGTCACGCCATCAAAACACTTGTGATCTGATCTGTTCATACAGAAATGTTGGAGGGCAAAATCATCAAAACACTTGTGATCTGATCTTGTTCATACAGAAATGTTGGAGGGCCAAATCATCAAAACACTTGTGATCTGATCTGTTCATACAGAAATGTTGGAGGGCCAAATCATCAAAACACTTGTGATCTGATCTTGTTCATACAGAAATGTCGGAGGGTCACGCCATCAAAACACTTGTGATCTGATCTGTTCATACAGAAATGTTGGAGGGCCAAATCATCAAAACACTTGTGATCTGATCTTGTTCATACATACATGTTGGAGGGCTTAATCATCAAAACACTTGTGATCTGATCTTGTTCATACAGAAATGTTGGAGGGCCAAATCATCAAAACACTTGTGATCTGATCTGTTCATACAGAAATGTTGGAGGGCTAAATCATCAAAACACTTCTGATCTGATCTGTTCATACAGAAATGTTGGAGGGCCAAATCATCAAAACACTTGTGATCTGATCTTGTTCATACAGAAATGTTGGAGGGTTAAATCATCAAAACACTTGTATTCTGATCTGTTCATTCAGAAATGTCGCAAACCTTTGGGGGCTTATGGGCTCCTACTGATCTGATTCTGCTCGGGTTTGAGGGATTGACAAGAACTGCCATCCTGGTATTGAGTTTACCCGTAGAAAGGGCTTTGGATAATGGTACATGGTGACCTTTTGATGACAGTCTCTGCAATAGTGATTCTACAATCGATGAAAAGGTAGTTCATTCATTGCAACACTTACAAAAGATGACGTGCGTCGAGCAAGGGATGAGCAGACCTGTGTTCCCCCAGACAGTGATGGGGATATCAGAACCCACATACCTCGCTAGTTACTAGAAGGGAATGAGCACCCTCGGATCTGTCGGAGACACAGTGATGTAATATGCTTAACAGAACAGACTGGACCATACAACAGGATGCTGTCTCAGCTCCACAGACAAGAAAGGAAATAACTGCTGTACTTCTAAAAGGAAGATCCGACATCAGTCACCGGCTGAAGATAAACATCTTCGTTCGGTCAGTACCATTCACTTAGCATAAGTATACAGCGGCTGCTTATCGTTGACAATGTTTGCATAGTACACTGGGACGAAACGCCGCACAAGAAGCACTTACTGAACGAACGTGACATTCGGCTATGGTTGCCTGTCAACCGCGGAAGGTCATGGACGAGTACAGCCAGCCCGTCGATGGGGGCCGTCACCGGACAGCAGAGAACACATTTGCTAACGTCTCGCCGGCAGACACAGAGGGAATCTTGTTATCGGCTGAGTACTTCATGACTTTGTCTAGCCTAAACTCTCGCACACTACTCAAACCTCGCGTCAACTGAGACTGGAATGTGGCCGGGTGGATGGATGTAGGAGTGGAGAACTCCCAACAAGTCCTGTTTTTCTATACGTACAGTCTACGATCATGGTGGGATTATGTAACAGGAAGACTAGAATCATCTTATCGAAAATCTTTTTAAGGAATAGCAAATGTAAGGATAAACACTGGTTGTTATTGATTGCAGCCATTGCAAAGACAACTTCTTTTGTTTGCTGCCAAAAACATACACGACAAATAACAGAAGAGAATGCCCAGCAATTGACTCTAGAACTGCAACCATCAATGTGAGTAAAGGGCCTCTGTACAAGACTGCTACGCGTTGAGGGATACACTAATGTAGGGTATGAAAGGGGCTCCACTAATGTAGGGCATGAAAGCGGCTCGCCTAATGTAGGGCATGAAGAGGCTCCACTAATGTAGGGCATGAAGAGGCTCGCCTAATGTAGGGCATGAAAGCGGCTCCACTAATGTAGGGCATGAAGGGGCTTGCCTAATGTAGGGCATGAAAGCGGCTCCAATAATGTAGGGCACGAAGGGGCTTGCCTAATGTAGGGCATGAAGGGGCTCCAATAATGTAGGACATGAAGGGGCTCCACTAATGTAGGGCATGAAGGGGCTTGCCTAATGTAGGGCATGAAGGGGCTCCACTAATGTAGGGCATGAAGGGGATCCACTAATGAAGGGGATCCACTAATGTAGGGCATGAAGGGGCTCTACTAATGTAGGGCATGAAGGGGCTCCACTAATGTAGGGTGTGAAGGGGCTCCACTAATGAAGGGCATGAAGCCCTGCCGATATCATTAGGATAACTATTTACTTTGATCTACTGGCGTGGCAGGACCCCATGCTACACTTCTCTCTGCTCAACCCGTTTATACTCTAGTTACTGACTTGCAGGGCCTCTTCTCCACGTATGTCTGTTATAACCCGTGTGTGTTAAATTTTTTTCATTTTGTTTCCATTTTCTAAGAACAGTGAAATAATTCATTTTAAATGGAATTTCCTCAATTAAAGTCCCACGCTAAACGTAGGTCTGTTGTGATAAATCTCTTAGTAGCACTTGGTTAACTCAAGTGTGTCGCGGTACATCTGTTAGTAGCACTTGGTTAACAGGCGTGTCGTGGTACATATGTTAGTAGCACACGATTAACATGCGTGTCGTGGTAAATATGTTAGTAGCACATGGTTAACTAGGTCTGTCGTGATAGATGTTTTAGTAGCCCTTGGTTAAAGGAGCTGACTTGCGCGTCAACTGTAACATATCTTGACCAGAGTAACAACTGTAACATATATTGACCTGAGTAACAACTGTAACATATCTTGACATGAGTAACAACTGTAACATATCTTGACCAGAGTAGCAACTGTACCATATCTTGACCGGAGTAATAACTGTAACATATCTTGACCTGAGTAACAACTGTAACATATCTTGACCGGAGTAACAACTGTAACATATCTTGACCTGAGTAACAACAGTAACATATCTTGACCTGAGTAACAACTGTAACATATCTTGACCTGAGTAACAACAGTAACATATCTTGACCTGAGTAACAACTGTAACATATCTTGACCGGAGTAACAACTGTAACATATCTTGACCTGAGTAACAACAGTAACATATCTTGACCTGAGTAACAACTGTAACATATCTTGACCTGAGTAACAACAGTAACATATCTTGACCTGAGTAACAACTGTAACATATCTTGACCGGAGTAACATCTGTACCATATCTTGACCGGAGTAACATCTGTAACATATCTTGACCTGAGTAACAACAGTAACATATCTTGACCTGAGTAACAACTGTAACATATCTTGACCTGAGTAACAACTGTAACATATCTTGACCTGAGTAACAACTGTAACATATCTTGACCTGAGTAACAACTGTAACATATCTTAACCTGAGTAACAACTGTAACATATCTTGACCTGAGTAACAACTGTAACATATCTTGACCTGAGTAACAACTGTAACATATCTTAACCTGAGTAACAACTGTAACATATCTTAACCTGGGTAGCAAAGGTAAAGGCAAAGGCCGCCGTAGACGATGATGGCATAATTTATTTTGGTATCGCTATTTTTAGTAAGGATTAACTGCGCTCCTTTTTATCCTCACTCACTCGTCTCGTGCCACCCGACCCCAGTGGCAAGTCTTGACCTGGTAACAACTGTAAAATATATTGACCTGACAAACGTTACATATCTTGACCTGGGCAACTGTAACATATCTTGACCTAGGCAACTGTGACATATCTTGACCTGGGCAACTGTAAAATATCTTGACCTGGGCAACTATAACATATCTTGACCTGGGCAACTGTAAAATATATTGACCTGAGCAACTGTAACATATCTTGACCTGGGTAACAACTGTAAAATATAGTGACCTGAGCAACTGTAACATATCTTTACCTTGCAAACAACTGTAACATATCTTGATCTGGGTAACAACTGTAACATATCTTGACCTAGACAACGGTAACATATCTTCACCTGGGTAACAACTGTAAATTATATTGACCTGAGCAACTGTAACATATCTTTACCTTGCAAACAACTGTAACATATCTTGAACTGGACAATTGTAATACATCTTGACCCGGCTAACAACTGCAGCATACCTTGATCCGGGTAACAATTGTAACATATCTTGCTGTATTTAAAATTAGGTGACGTAATATTTGATTAATGAACTGTTATGCTGCAAGTGGAGCATAGGACTTCAACTATAACTCCTTTACAAGAAGTCTGTCCCTGAATGTTTTCAGTAGCAGATTCAACAGCAACGGTTTTACACAGCGAAGGTGCTAGCGCCCTGCACACCAGTTACAGTGGTTCTCATTCTTCTTTGTTCGTTCTCAATCTCTCGTTACCAAGCCCTGAACAGGGCTTTGTAAGTAGGAGGATGTAGTCCGGAGAACGGAATGCGTTGTATCGCTACTTTACAGCTTGACTGCGATATTTGTACTTTTCGGTCCGACACATCCGTAGGACAGTTGTTCTATTTGTTGCGACCCGGCTGTCAGCCAATCGAATGTGGGCTTTCACATAGTCCTGCTTACAGATGCTCTGGTCGTAGTCACAGCACTAAAAAGCCAGAAAAATACTGAACTTAATGATTTAAGAGCAGTACTCTGTCAACTATGCCAACAGGCCGCACCAAAAAGGGTAGCGGTGCAGTGGGTTCCATCTCACTGCAACATCCAAGGCAACGAGGAGGCAGACAGACTGTTAAAAGAAGGTGCAAAACTACCACAACCAGATACTAGTATGACATACGAAGAGTCAAAACGGCTTATTAGAGCTAGATACATGACCAAATGGGAAACAGAACATACTGGCTACACCAAAAACGATGCCTATTACCAGTTGAACAGAAGAGAGCAGGTCGTGGTCTTCAGACTTCGCACTGGTCACAATAGACCTATTCAACAAATTGAAGATAGGTGGCACCGACGAATGCCCGTGTGGTACCGGGAAAATGACCGCTGAGCATTTGCTGCAAAACTGCCCGACATACGAGGATCAGAGAGAGCAGATGTGGCCATCACCAGTGGCAACATTAGACAAGCTCTATGGCAGTGTCGACAGCCTCAGGATGACCGCTGCTTTTTTCGAAAAAATAATGTTTTACTGTCTGACTGCGTACGAAGAAGAAGAAGAAGAAGAAGAAGAAAAAGAAGAAGAAGAAGAAGAAGAAGAAGAATGTGGGCTTTAATAAGAGGATATTAATTCAGATGTCACTCAAATCTATTGTGGGCTAATGTTCAATGAATCATAGCCCGTAGCTCCTCTTGATACATTGGCCATTGACAACACCTCGGCAGCCCACACAATCATAGGCTGCTCTATTTGTCTCACTCCGTGTGCAGTCATATCATCTTAGTTTCTTCTCATACCCTCTTGTTCGTGTATAGTTTGGTCTGCCTCTCTTTTACTTTCTTTCAAATGAGAGACTGCCTGGCTATGTTAGACGGTTTCTTGATTTCTCTGGATCTCCATTCGGCCAGCTAATCGAGTGTGGGCTAACATTAGCGACTAAGGTCAGGTATCAGCTATTTGAGTGTTGGGTAACATTAGCGACTATAAAGCCATGGGTCAGCCAATCAAGTGTGGGCTAACATCAGCGGCTATAAAGTCAAGTATCAGCCAATCAAGTGTTTCCTAACAATAGCGACAAAAAAGTCAAGTATCAGCCAATCGTATGTAGGCTAACATTAACGGCTATCAGTTATATGAATGGGGGACTCTGAAATGGTTAGTATCAAGATGTCGCGTATGCTTGTTATCTGCTTAATAAGTTAAAGTATAAACCAGAGACGTTTCGTGGTTTCTTTTATACTATCAAATCAATTGAGAGAGGTAACTCTAGGTGTCAGAAACTATTCGTATCAAGCAATTTCGCGTTGGAGGGTTTTCACTTGTAGCAGGTTATAGCTACGCTTATAATCTCCAAGGATGTACTGTAGAAGGTGAGCATGGGCCTTCCTGAAGTTAGTTTGGCTCCTCAGCAGAATCACAAATATGGAAGTAACAGTCACGCCCTCCACGACGGTGTCTAGTCTGCTGTAACAGACTTATTCCAGGTGATAACGTTGACAAAAGATGGGATCTTGGTAAGCACAAAGTCTGACAGTGACGTAAGCGACTCAGCACTAATGTCACAACAATGAAGCTCAACAATTGTCACAACAATAAAGCACAACAATGAAGCACAACCATTGTCACAACAATGAAGCACAACCATTGTCACAACAATGAAGCACAACCATTGTCACAACAATGAAGCACAACCATTGTCACAACAATAAAGCACAACCATTGTCACAACAATGAAGCACAACAATGAAGCACAACCATTGTCACAACAATGAAGCACAACAATGAAGCACAACCATTGTCACAACAATGAAGCACAACAATGAAGCACAACAATAAAGCACAACCATTGTCACAACAATGAAGAATGGCGGCAATCTAGCCGCTAAAATGTAGGACATTTCAAAATAATTTAAAAGCGAGACATTCACTTCAATTAGGAAAGAATACATGGTCGTCAGGTCAACTAATCAAAGCGGCCTATTGTTGACAAGAGTTCTGCGTTTCTTAAGAGATAACTTTAAATACAAGTGCATGAGCTGCTTAGAAATACCAAAAGTTTCGTGTCGATTAGGCTTCGGTTTCACTTTCAGTTGTTCTAGTCTCCCTGTCTGGGAATACGATAGAAGAACATGTCTGAGAAGCTGGTGCAACCTGTCTCGGAAGATGGTGCAACCTGTCTCGGAAGATGGTGCAACATGTCTGGGAAGATGGTGCAACCTGTCTGGGAAGACAATACAGTAACCTATCTGTCTGATCAGATATTGCAATATTGTAGCTGAAGTCCAAGTAACGGTCGCTAAGATGGAGGGGAAGGAGGGATCGGGGTTTCGTCATCAAAAGCTAGAAAGCGTATTACATAATACGAAGCATCACTTAATGTCAACGACGTGGAACGAGTCTGGGGCTGCTGTATTCTATATATTTGTTTGGTGTGTGATTAGGTAAAGACCCACGCATTGCCACACTAATACACATGTATGTCAGACTCGTTCAGAAAGAATAATGCTCGCATATGCTCACGTTACCACACACATGTACCCAATGAAAACGACACAGCAAACAGTTATTGTTGGCCTGTAACTCTGCAACATGTTTACAAATCTCTCCATCTCGTACCTGCAGAAATGAGGGAACAAACATTTGAGAGAGGAAATGTCCTTTAAACACATCCCTTAAACAAAAATGTGATTGGAGAAAGAGACGTAAATCGTTTGAACCTATCTATGCTTATTAACCAGAAAAGAACTACAGCACTTGGCTGCGAAACCTTTTCAACAACACTCATATAAAATATACAACACTCACAGCAAACATACAACACTCACGTGAAACATATAACACACACAGCAAACATACAACACGCACAGCAAACATACAACACTCACAGGAAACATACAACACACACAGTAAACATACAACACACACAGCAAACATACAACACTCACAGCAAACATACAACGCACACAGCAAACATACAACACTCACAGCAAACATATAACACACACAGCAAACATACAACACTCACAGCAAACATACAACACACACAGCAAACATACAACACACACAGCAAACATATGCGGGTTTGTTTTTCCACTAGTAAAGAACAATTGAGATGGACCTAATGCCATATAAGATATTTTCTAGGCGTGCACAATAAGCGCTACTATGATCACATATATATGTCTTCAATCTACCACAATATTCAGGTTTGTATCTCCATCCAATGTATTTCCGGTTATGCGTGTACAGGTGATCCTTAACAAAGCCTGAGGCACTAATTCAATGATGGAGTCCATCGTTCACGGAAGAGCAAACACGGAGACTCATTTATTGGTTGGAAGGACAAGCAGTAGACAGTCTAATAATGAATATTTTTAATTAAGCCCTCGACAAGGGCGGAAGACCTCGATAAGGGTGGAAGACCTCGACACGATGGATGGATTTGAAGGAATGTTAAAAAGTGTTCGACTGGTATTTTTTTGTAAGTGGACGCTAGGTCCAACAGCTCCGTTCGTCGATCGGTTATATTATGTCTTGTGTTGGTTAACATGTATCGTTTGATAAGAATTCCTCCTGGAATTGGCATCAATAATGAATGTTTGTTTTCTGTGCTCTAGCATTAACAATGAGCTAGCGAATAAGAGTCAGTTAACTCGGAGATTGGAAAGGTCGTGGAAAACGATAGAAAAAGCAGCAATCAACGGCGAATTATGGGAAATAAGACGTGACATAGGAAATCGTTATAATTGATCCTGTTGGTTCTCCTTGGAGCATAGGGTGTCAACAGACTGTTTCCGTCTATTCATTTTCTTTGCCGTCACTTGAGTTCCGCCCATGATACACGAACTTAACTGACTCGACTGTTCGCGACCAGATGCCCCTTGGTAATCATTTCTAAGATTCTAATATGGTCATTTTTTCTTGACCAAACCATCTTACATAGTCTTTGGAAGCATGCATTCAAACGGATAACAAAGAATGATTTGAAGGCTACAACTGCTTTACATCCAATGCCCACTCCAGTGAATTCCATGACATTTAGACAGCGATACACAATAAGGATAAAAAATAACTTGAATACACATTTAGTAAAGCATATTTATTCAATCTATAAATGATGTCAACAGCAGTTTGCATCTGACACTGCAGTATCTTAAACGCCGAAACATGGTCCCACTGTGGACAGCAAAAAATGTGCATTCAAATCACAGCACAATACCAACATTGGGATATCTACATATCTGAACTCTTTAATATTATAATGTTGTAAGTTTTCGCTTGGAGTTTGATTGGTTGAACAAATCGCATGATGTTAATATATATGAGGTTCGATACGAGAAGGCGCTACACGGACTAATTATGAAAGTCGTTAATTGTAAAGTTTCATGATGTTCGATGATGGCATATTGGTTTGCGTTGTAGATCACGTGAATACTCTGAGCACTTCAGTGTTACAAATGGTGGGATACAAGGATGCATCTTAGCCCCAATACTGTGCAACATCGAGTTTGCTGCCATGTTGACTGATGCATTCAAAGTCCACTATCTGAAAAATATTGCAGGGAAGAACAAAAGTACAAATTGAGACAATATGTGAACTTCTTTATGCATAAATGCGCTGTCAATGCCAGTTCAGAGACCGCAATACAATTTACTGTTGAACTTTCTACACCAGCTTGCAGGACCTGCTGTCTCATCATTTCTACCAGTAAGACAAGTACTCCACCAAGCAGCGCCAAGAACTGAGCACAGTGAGTCATATATCACTATCAACGGTCAGAAGTTATAGTTGGTGGATCGCTTTGTATACCTTGGTAGCACACTCTCCAAAGCAGTCCATATTAAGAATGAAGTAAATTCGAGAATTCCTAAAACATGTGAAGCTTTTTGGAAAACTAAGATCCTCAGTTTTGGAACGGGAGAGGAATTAAGCTTACAACCAAATTGAAGGTTTATGTGGCAGTCGTCCTACCAACCTTTCTGTACGCTTGTGGAACCTTGACTGTGTTCAGTCCTCTTGCGGAGATATGTGACCACATCCATCTGGCTGCCTAAGGAAACTGATGAACATATAATGGCGAAATAGGATCACAGTTCTTTCACGGGCTGGCATGACAAGCATCCACCCAACTATGTGCAAGGCGCAGCTTAGATGGACTGGCAATGTTGTCCGCATGTCAGATGAGCGGCCCAGGGCTGCTAGTCCACACTAAAGAGTCATGCCCGAATCTGAAGAGTTATGTACGGATCTGCTACTCCACACTGAAGAGTCATGCACGGATCTGCTAATCCACACTGAAGAGTCATGCACTGATTTGCTGATCCACACTGAAGAGTCATGCACGGATCTGAAGAGTTATGCACGGATCTAAAGAGTCATGCACGAATCTGCTAGTCCACACTGAAGAGTCATGCACGGATCTGCTAGTCCACACTGAAGAGTCATGCACGGATATGCTAGTCCACACTGAAGAGTCATGCACGGATCTGCTAGTCCACACTGAAGAGTCATGCACGGATCTGCTAGTCCACACTGAAGAGTCATGCACGGATCTGCTAGTCCACATTGAAGAGTCAAGCACGGATATGAAGAGTCATGCATGAGTTTGCTAGTCCAACTAAAGAGTCAGCAGTATACTGGGACTGAAGACTTGCCAGGCACGCTTGAACATCTCGCCCTTGACTTTCTTTGGGGCACAATTCCGTGAATAGAAGCTCAGTGTGACATAAAAGATAAGGATGAAGAAGATAGCCTTGCCGGGACGGGAGCTGGGAGGTGGGGGTGCAAGAAAAACAAAATGTGGTCAACAGATGTGGAAACTACAGGAACCATGAAAGATGCTCTTAAACCAGCACAGCAAGGGAGACATATCCAGAAGGCATATAGATCAACAAGGAAGACAGATCAACAAGGGAGACAGCTCAACAAAGGAGACAGATCAATAAGGGAGACAGATCAACAAGATGACAGCTCAACAAGGGAGACAGATCAATACAGGAGACAGATCAACAAGGGAGACAGATCAATAAGGGAGACAGATCAATAAGGGAGACAGATCAATAAGGGAGACAAACCACCAGGTCCATTTTAAAATCACCTCTATAATCTGGTCTCTCGAGATGAAGTAACCATTTTCAAGTTAAACTCAGGACACAATATATTGAAGTCTCATCGGTACAGACTGTTGTTAGTCCATGTGACGTGAGTCCCAAGACATTCACAGACGTGTTGCAGAACCTGCCTGGGTTAACCGGTAAAGTAAAAAAAATAGCACGTTGTCGCAGTCTATACCTTGACCGTACGGCTGTGCCGAAAGTCTTGATCTGACTGCTGCATTTGTTGGAGTCATTGATGTGGAAATCTGATGACCCGAAGGAAGAAGAAAAAGAAATATAAACTACAGGCAGCATGAAGATAGCAAATCAGATAAAGTACTTCAAAACAATTTCAAAAATTGAACGGATGACAAATTCTTCTACAGCGCGTGCCATGTTTAAAGAAATGACAAATCCAAAGGAAATGTTGACATCGCCCTAACTGGGACATGGAAAACAGAAGATAGGTCTACAAAATGACGGAACACAGGAACACCAACATGTTCAACTATTGGTTCAACAGATTCAACTATTGGTTCAACTTAGGTTCAACTATTGGTTCAACTTAGGTTCAACTATTGGTTCAACTTAGGTTCAACTATTGGTTCAACTTAGGTTCAACTATTGGTTTAACTTAGGTTCAACTATTGGTTCAACTTAGGTTCAACTATTGGTTCAACTTAGGTTTAACTATTGGTTCAACTTAGGTTGAACTATTAGTTCAACTTAAGTTCAACTATTGGTTCAACTTAAGTTCAACTATTGGTTCAACTTAGGTTCAAATATTGGTTTAACTTAGGTTTAACTATTGGTTCAACTTAGTTTCAACTATTGGTTCAACTTAGGTTCAACCATTACTGAACCATATCCGACCCATTACACATAACTAATTTATGCCCGTCCACCATTACGAAAGAGCAGCGCACGTGCTGCTCGCATACTCAGACAGCACCACAGAAAGAGACAGCTATTACCCAGCATACCAACAACCACTATCAACAGCAACTGTGACAGCAAACAGCTTGACAGATCAGTCACGGGAGACATTCACACTTGGCATTAACTATAACAGCAAACAACTCCACAGATCAGTCACGGGAGATATTCACACTTGGCATTAACTATAACAGCAAACAACTCCACAGATCAGTCACGGGAGACATTCACACTTGGCATTAACTTTAACAGCAAACAACTCCACAGATCAGTCACGGGAGACATTCACACTTGGCATTAACTAAAACAGAAAACAACTCCACAGATCAGTCACGGGAGACATTCACACTTGGCATTAACTAAAACAGAAAACAACTCCACAGATCAGTCACGAGAGACATTCACACTTGGCATTAACTATAACAGAAAACAACTCCACAGATCAGTCACGAGAGACATTCACACTTGGCATTAACTATAAAAGCAAACAACTCAACATATATAGTGAATGAACAACAAAATGCACGGGTCACCGCAAGATGAGATCGTCGCCTTCAGTTGGATTACAAGATCATGGATATAATAGACTATCGTTGGATGACAGGATCATGGATATAATAGACTATCGTTGGATGACAAGATCATTGATGGTATAGACTTTAGTTGACTGACAAGCTTATGGATATTATATACTTTAGTTGACTGACAAGCTTATGGATGTTTTATAGACTTTAGTTGACTGACAAGCTTATGGATTTTATTTGCTTTAGTTGACTGACAAGCTTATGGATGTTATAGACTTTAGTTGACTGACAAGCTTATGGATGTTATAGACTTTAGTTGACTGACAAGCTTATGGATGTTATAGACTTTAGTTGACTGACAAGCTTATGGATGTTATAGACTTTAGTTGGATGACAACCACATGACATATACAAATGACACTGACAGTAATGTGTAGAGTTGTCATTATCAGTCGCTGCGTAACAAGAGAGAGTGACAAGTAAACTAATCACGCTCATATTTGACAAATAAAACTTCAACAATTCTTATTATTATTGCTTTATTTGTATCTATTTCTCTTTCACTTTCTCATATGCTCGATCATTCCATGCATCTCTCTGTCCGTCTGTCTGTCCGACTGAATAAATGCCTATCTCTCATCTACATTCTTTGTCAGCAAAATATGCTTTTAAATATTGCAGGGCATCAGAATTGATTTATCTATTCGTCCTGTCAGCCTACACGTATTGTGAAATGCAAGTAGTTAGGAAGCCTGTGATTTCATGTCAGAATCATAGATCAGTAGTATCACATATTTCCTGCCCAGGTTCCATCTCTGTAGATAATGTTCAGAGAGATTTAATGATTCCAGCAAAACGGTGGTATTTGGGGAATCAATCAACACCACGAATGTGTACTAAAGTGATCTTCAGCCGCGTAAACATATCATTCAGGCTATGTCCATATTTAGTAGTGAGAATATATCATTGAGACTATGTCCATATTTAGTAACGTGAACATATCATTGAGACTATGTCCATATTTAGTAACGTGAACATATCATTGAGACTATGTCCATATTTAGTAATGTGAACATATTCAGGCTATGTCCATATTTAGTGGTGTGACTAATCTCATTACCTACTTACTGACTGGCTTGAACCGTCTACTTGCGCCGTTAAGCCACGTTGGGAACTAAAGTTGCCTTTCTTGGGCAAAGTATGCTGCATTGCCTGCTGTAAACAGCATTTATATGTTGACATATCTGTGACGTAGTCTTCCCTGTACTTGCATTGTAAGTCTTTAGTGGTAGTTGATCGAGTTGTATTATCTTGAGTTGACTGACATGTTTTCAGCACAGACGATGTTTCTTACACGATTTCTAATGTTATAATTTCTCATTCTATTTCTCCTAGTCACATCTTTAACTTTCCGTAGACATTCTATTTCTCCTAGTCACATCTTTAACTTTCCGTAGACATTCTATTTCTCCTAGTCACATCTTTAACTTTCCGTAGACATTCTATTTCTCCTAGTCACATCTTAAACTTTCCGTAGACATTCTATTTTATACATATGTCCTTCCGTAGGCATTCAATTTGACATGTTTGACTTTCTGTAGGCATTCGATTTGGCGTCTATGACCTTCCGTAGGCATTCCATTTGACGTCTATGACCTTCCGTAGGCATTCCATTTGACGTCTATGACCTTCCGTAGGCATTCCGTTTGACGTCTATGATCTTCCGTAGGAATTCCATTTGACGTCTATGATCTCCCGTAGGATTTCTATTTGACGTCTATGATCTTCCGTAGGAATTCCATTTGACGGCTATGACCTCTCGTTGGCATTCCATTTGCCAAGCTGTAACTCTTATCTTCTGTTTCTTGTGTAAGGGCCATGTTTGACATTGGTAGCACAAAGTTGGTTCAGTTAAATTGTTTATGAGATGCTGAAATTGCTACAGAGCTGATGTTGATGTATTTAAGTAGCGGTGGCTGTTGAGTGACGGAATTGGCTTTCTGTCATGTAGTACAAACTTCCCTATCAACTCTTCTATCTTCCGTCAAAGTACTTCCCGCGTCTCTCAACTCTTGGGCCTGCTTAAGTTTGAAACTGTTGACAAGTATGCCAAGTGGAGATGGTGTTCAGTTAATCTTCATAGTTTCCGTCATTCGTGTGGTAATCTTCATATTATCTCTTAAATGCATTTTTATGATTTTACAGTCCATCTTCATCCTTGTATATTATGGTTTGGTGGCCTAAAAGAGCAGTTGATGTTTGAGTTGGGTTCATCGCTTCTCATGTTCAATTTCACTTCCGGTTATGCAATTTGGCTGGCGTTTGTTGTCATTATGTCCGTTCAAATGTTGACCAGCAATGGCGAAGGCACTCTTCGTACTCCTTTGGTTATTTCAAAGGTATGTCTTTCAATTGTTCTTATTACATGTTTATTCATATTTGTTAATGCTCTCACATTATCTAATAGTTGTCCTTGTATTCTATAGTCTTCAACTATTGGCCAGTGCTTATTCCTGTGTACTCTGTCGAAAAGCTTTCTCCTGATCTATAAATGTTTTGTTTGAATGGTCGCCATAGTCTATTGTCCTTCCACTTAATTGTCCTAAGGTGAATTACTTCCAAAATACACATTTTTCTTTGCTCAGTTAAGGATGAACAGCTGGTTTTACTATCTGTTCATTTGCTTTCTCAAAGATTGTCTCTGTATAACTTAGTAGCGACAATGTATGTGTATCACAGTTTATTTTATTTCCATTCCTTCCTCCAGATTGGTTTTACGTTTCCTTGGGGCGAATCGTCCGATACTTAGTGCTTACTCATATTTGGTCGAATATATGCATGAGTGTATGTGTGTACATGCGCGTGTGTGTGTACATGTGCGTGTGTGTGTATGTTTATGTGTGTATGTGAGTCTATATATATTCATCATCATCATTTGTCAAGCGAGAACCCAGTCTCCGTTATGGCAGCGTTGAATAGATCGTGGTTGGAGACACTCCGACCCGCGTCAAACAATGACCTCTTCAACACGTCGATCCACGTCATATAATGAAATTCATAACACTTCAACCCGCATCATACAATGACATTCACAACACGTCGACCCGCGTCATACAATGACATTCACAACACGTCGACCCACGTCATACAATGACATTCACAACACGTCGACCCGCGTCATACAATGACATTCACAACACTTCAACCCGCATCATACAATGACATTCACAACACGTCGACACGCGTCATACAATATCATCTTCAACACTTCGACACGCGTCATTCAACGGCCTCTTCAACACGTCGACACGCGTCATTCAATGGCCCCATCAACACGTCGACACGCGTCATTCAATTGCCTCTTCAAGAGTTCAGTCATGATTTGATACCATCTTCTTCCTGATCGCCGCCTGTTCTCCTCTTACCTGATTCTGACACCTCCACTATCAGCCTCACAAGATCATATATAAATATATAACGTTCAGGTGATTTGTTGATAAATCACAGATATCTGCAGCAGCGGCTGACAGTGAAACGGAAGCCATTTGGTACAGGATTGACCTAGGTAAGTTAGCTGCAACCAGACGGACGAAGAAGTTTCGCTTCCTTTATCTCATGCCGGTCAAAGCCAGTTGTCTAGTTGGTGCTAATATAATTATTACCAAGCAGACATTTTTGACAGTTTGAATGAACTGAGCATGAATTGCGATTTAAAACTGACTTTACCATCTTAATTAAACATCTTCATACTGGTTTAGAATACTCTGCAGAGTCTGTATACAACCAGTCTCATTTACATTTCCTTGCTCCAAAAGCTAGGCGCATCCAATCTATTCTTGAATGCAATAATTGTTCCTGCCTCCACTACTTCCTGTGGAATACATTCCAAGCATTCACCACTCTCTGGACCTTTCCTTTGTAAATTTGTAGCTATGCCCTCTTGTTCTTGTAGATATTTGTATTTTGAAAAAAAATGTGATAGTCTAATTTATCCTTTCCTTTGATTATCAACTTTGTCGCTCTTCTTTGTATCTTTTCCAGATGCTTTGATCTCTTCACCGTTACTTTACTTACTTCCCTTGTCCAAGCACCGTTATACAGTATTATACAGCCTGCATCCAGTATTCAGCGATATGGATTGCTTTTCTCACTTGCCTCCAGCATGTCGCACCTTAAGGGTGTTTCCTGGAGGTTGCGGCAGATCATCAGGTGATCAAGTTCCTGTATTGCGTCACAGTCACGTGTGTTATCATCTATGTAGCCCCATCGTTTAATATTCCTCTTGCACCGTGATACGTCACTTCAAAAGACTGTGGGATACACTGTGGGTATATCTTAGTATCTGCAGCAGCGGTTGACAATGAAACGGAATTATTATTAATGGGGGCATTTCAATTTTCCTGAAATAAAATGGGATATGACAGAAGCATTTGCAGAGTCTAATCCTTAAATGCATAACTGACAATTTTTTAATTCAGCATGTAGGGGAAGCTACTAGAGGCAACAACATACTCGACCTAGTTTTTATTACAGAGACAAATTTGATTGAAAATATTATCGTTGGGGAACTGTTTGGCTCAAGCGACCATCAGATCATCCGTTGGAATCTTATAGCAAAGAAAGAAGTAAACATGAACACGCGAGCATACGACTACTCTTAAGACAGACGTACAGAAGATAAAAGAGACAGCCGGTTATAATCTGGAAAGATATTGTCAGAGGTACAGATGTTGAACAAGATTGGGGGAGTTTCAAAACAGTTTTAGAACAACTAAAAGTGGAATGTGTTCCACGTTGAATGGTAAACATCAAGCATGAAAGGGGGAAACTAGATTTGTAGTTAAATATAGAAGAGCTAAAAATAAATAATGTGAAAAATATATAAAGGCAGGTAAATCAAAAGAAACATATTAAAAATATTTGGATAAGCAGAACATAGCTCAGAAAGTGAATAAAACAGCAAAAATAGACTTCCAAAAAAACTTGCTAATAGGATCAAGACTGTTACTAAAAGCTTATTTTCTTATGTTAGAAATAAACAAAGAACGAAAGACAAGGTAGGCCCTCTCATATATAGAACAGGCAAAATAATAAAAGAAAATAGGGAGACAGTTAATCTACTAAATCAATACTTTGGCGCAGTCTACACATAAGAAGACTGCTCCAAGATCCCAGAGCATATATATTTTCAAATGTGAAATGGACATAATGGAATTACATTCATTCTGTATTACGGAGGAAATGGTTTTTATCAAATTGGATCTGTTGAAAGTGGATAAATGTCCAGGTCAAGATGGTAACCATCCAAAAATTATATTTGAAATTAGAGACCAACTAGCAAAACCATTGGCTATATTATTTTCTCAATCACTTTAAACAGGGATTGTTCCAAGAGATTGGAAACATGCAGGCGTGATCCCCTTATTCAAAAAGGGTTAAAAAATAAGATTCAGCAAATATAGACCGGTGACTTTAATAAGCACAGTCTGTAACTTTTTAGAGTCGATAATCAAAGAAAACATTGTAATGCATTTACATAAGTTTAATCTAATCAGAAATAGTCAGCATGCGTTTACTAGGAGCAGAACGGGCTTAACAAATCGTTTGGAATTCATGGAGGAGGTTACTAAAATGATAGATGAGGGGTAACCAGTGAATGTTATTTATCTAGATTTTGCAAAGGCCTTTGATAGAGTACATCATCGAAGATTATTTAAAAAGTTAAAATCACATGGAATAGGTGGGGAAGTTGCCAAATGGATTGAAAATTAGGTAACCGGAAGAAGACAGATGCTGGGCATAAATAAGTTGTACTCTAATTGGTGTGAAGTAAAAAGTTGAGTACCACAGGGCTCGGTTTTGGAACCGAAATTGTTCTTGATATATATAAACGATTTGAAAAATGTGTAGACGACACAAAACTAGGTTGGAGTGTCTCATATATAGCAGATGTGGATATATTGAAGTTGGATTTAGATCAAATTCGAGACGTCTGTGAAATGGCAAATGGAGTTTAATATTAATAAATGAACAGTCATTCACAAAATTAAAGAATGGACTAGAATAATATTAGAATGATATATAAGGAAACGGACCTAGTGGTTATAATAGATCATACAGGAAAAATGAATGAGCAAGTCCAGGTAGCAGTGAATAAGGGACATGCAATGTTAGGTAGGATAAAACGAAATATTAAACATAGGAGCAAGGAGGTGATTGTCAAACTGTATAAAGCTTTAGTTAAAACTAGATTATAGTACTGTGTATAGTTGTGTATTCCTTATCGAAGAGGAGATATAAACATGCTGGAAATGATACAAAGAAGAGCGACACAACTGATAGTGGGATTCCAGAATTAGTTACGAGGAAAGACTCAGAAAAACCGGCCTAAAGTGTCTAGAAAATTGAAGAGTTCGAGATGACAATACAGGTTTGAAGGATAATCACAGAAAAGGTTAAATTAGACTATAACAAGATTTTCAATGTGATTGGTTGTCTACATACTCTGATGAGTTCTCTAAACCAGTCCAAAAACGTTAAATTAAGTTAAGTTGAGAATCTGTTCAATGACTGCCATGGTGTGTATAGTAGGTGATGTCCTAGGGCAGGTTCCTCTCGAAGTTCCATCTCTGGGGCTTGCATCAACTCGTGCCATCTCTCGAAACGGCAACTTTCAGGGCATGTCTGTATCGGTTTTGCTGATGTAAGAAAGCTATGTCCTCTACGATAAGGACTCCTCACCTGTACACAGTCATCCAATCTAGGTCTAACTAATGCGTTATAGAGTTTGACAATCACTTCCTTAATCCTATGTTAAAGCCTTAATCTTGACTAAGAACAAAACGAATAGAGATGACAAATGTAATATTAACAACAAAGACGATAACGAATATAGAGAACGAAATTTATGTGAACTAGGGCATAAACAATTACTCTTCCCATTCGGGTGTACTGTAAATAAGCTGCGTATTTTATTTATTTTTTGTAAGTATAAATTATTAAAAGTATTTCTTTGCGCAAGTGTAGTTGTTGATTGAATTCGTGCATACATCACGATGTCTCAAGAACGGTTTTAATCAAATCGATTTGGGAAGATAGAAGCGGCCAGCAGCAACAGCTGGAAAGCGATTGGCTAGCTAACAGCGAAGGACCGTGTATCTGGAGAGCCACATTTGTTATGTTTGTAAGAAAAATAATGGATGGTTCTGGTAATATTTTTTTATTCAGTTATTCTTGATCATGTGTTCTAATACTTAACTTAACTTAACGTCTTTATACTGGTTTAGAAGACTCTGCAGTCTGTATACAACCAGTTTAATTTAAATTACCTTGCTCTAAAAGCTATGCGCATCCAATGTATTCTTAAATACATTAACTGTCCCTGTCCCCACTACCTCCTGTGGCAATGCATTCCAAGCATTCACCACTCTCTGACTAAAATAAATATCTCCTAATATGTAATCTGGACCTCTCTTTAGTTAATTTGTAGCTATGCCCTCTTGTTCTTGTGGGTGGCTGTATTTAAAAAAAACCTTGTTATAGTCTAATTTATCCATTCCTCTGATCATCTTATAAACCTGTATTAAGTTACTTCTAATTCTTCTCTCGTATAGACACCGTAGGCCGGTTTTTTTCTGAGACTTTCCTCATAACTGTAATTCTGAAATCCCATTATCAGTTTTGTCGCTCTTTTTTGTATTCTTTCCAGCATGTTTATATCCTCTCTATGATAAGCACACCTGTACACAGTACTCCAATCTAGGTCTAACTAAAGCTTTATACAGTTTGACTATCATTTCCTTGCTCCTATGTTTAATATTTCTTGTTATCATACCTAACATTGCATTTGCCCTTTTCACTGCTACCTGAACTTGCTCACTCACCTTTCCTGTATGATCTATTATAACCCCTGAGACCCGTTCCTTATCTATCTTTCTAATATTGCTCTCCATTCTGTAATTATGTTCCACATTGGATCTACCCATGTGGATGACTGTACATTTCTCTACATTAAACTCTATTTGTCAGCTTACAGACCATTCTCGAATTTTATCTAAATCCGACCTCAATATATCCACTTCTGCTTTAGATGAGACACTACTGCATAGTTTTGTATCATCAGCAAATGTTGCAATCATGGATCTCATATCAATGTCCAAATCATTTATATATATCAAGAACAAAATTGGTCCCAAAACCGAGCCGTGTGGCACACCCCTTTTCACTTCACACCACTCAGAGTACTCCTTATTTATGCCCACCCTCTGCGTTCTTCTCGTTAACCAATTTTCAATACATTTGGCAACTTCCCCACCTATTCCATGTGATTTTAACTTTCGAAATAATCTTTGATAAGGTACTCTATCAAAGGCCTTTGCAAAATATGCAAAATAAACAGCGTCCACTGGCTCTCCTTTATGGATCATTTTAGTAACCTCCTCCATGAATTCTAATAGATTTGTTAAGCACGATCTCCCTCTAGTAAACCCATGCTGACTATTTCTAATTATTAGATTAAATTTGTCTAAATGCATTACAATTTTTTCTTTGATTATTGACTCTAATAATTCACAGACTATGCTCGTTAAACTCACAGGTCTATAATTTGATGGATCTCATTTGTTGCCCTATTTGAATAAGGGGATCACTCCTGCATCTTTTCAATCCTGTGGAACAATCCTTTTTGCAAGTGATTGAGAACATAATATAGCCAATAGTTTTGCTAGTTGGTCTCTAATTTCAAACAGCAATTTTGGATGAATACCATCTTGACCAGGACATTTATTCACTTTCAACCCCTCCAATTTTGAAAAAAACCATTTCCTCTGAAATACAGATCCATCTTCATCCCGCTGTATCCATGTCGATTTGAAAAATATATATATGCTCTCGGATCTTGGAGCAGTCCTCTTTTGTGTAGACTGTGCCAAAGTACTGATTGAGTAGATTAAGTGCCTCCCTATTGTCACTTATTATTTTCCTTGTACTGTCTATGCGAGGGCCTACTTTGTCTTTCGTTCTTTGCTTATTTCTAACATGAGAAGAAGCTTTTACTATCAGTCTTTATCCTCTGAGCAAGTTTTTTTTTGTGTGTCTATTTTTGCTGTTTGATTCACTTTCTGAGTTATGATCTGCTTGTCCAAATATTTTAAATATATTTGATTTCTCTGCATCTATATATTTGTTCCATGTTTTATTTTATACGCTGCATTTCTATCAGCCAACAATTGCTGCTAAATATAGCTTTACCACGACTGATGCACTGTTTTAAACAGACGACAACGACATACATGCTTGTACTGACACTGTTTCCAGAACGTTTTTCTCTCCACATGATTGTATTTTAGTTTCTATTGTACTTCCTGGTTTTGTTGTTCTTATTTAAGGAGCTGATGTTGATAGCAAATATGAATGGTGTCATTCAACACATCATCGTCATGGGTTTCTGAGTACATCGTCATGGGTTTCTGAGTAGATCGTCATAGGTTTCTGAGTAGATCGTCATAGATCATGTGGACATTGTCACTGTTTCTCAGTATTCCCATCATTGGCTCTTTTCGTCTTGTCAGACGATAGTAATTGTGCTATTGGCACAAAGCTCGGGCAGAAATATAGAGACCATGTGTTGCCCATGCAGTATGTTCTCTTTCTCGATCTGCCTTGTTTACTTCAAGGGAAATGTAATACCATTACATTTGGAACAAAGCAAGCTGCAGAAACTGCTGAATCAGCAGAGCAATGCAATATCTGTTCGCCTGTCCGGGCTTCATCCTAGACCAGCCGCCAACCAAGACTAAGGGCTTGGTCTGCCCTGCCCAAACACTCAACTGAGGTTGTATTTCCTGGCTTTATGATGATGCATTGTATCCTCTTGCGTGTGCTTCTTCCGACATCGTCAGTTATTAGGTTTGGTAGATGCTGACCAACTTTCAGTTATCAGAAAACAGGTTGCACAGCCACATCTGATAAAACCTGACAAGATACGCCATTAACTTATCTGCAAGACTTCAGATGATTTGAAATCAGAGTTTTCCATCTCCTAGATGAGCTGCCATATGCTCAAAATTACTGGTTTTAAGGCATCGGTGACTCGCCTTCCGCCCTTTCTCCTGTTAGTCAAAACAGTAGTGCCGCGCGAAGGCCAGGAGTTGGACTGTTATCATAGGCTATATGAGATGCACGCAATGGGAGCATTTAGTTGGTGATGTGAGTCCATCTTCAATCCCACTCCCGCCTATAAAAACATTTAGAACCAAGTTTATCGTCATTGGTTATGCGGTCATCGTCATTGGTTATGCGGTCATCGTCATTGGTTTCTGAGTATATCGTCAATGGCTATGCGAACACCGTCAGTGATTTATGAGTACAGCGTCATTGAGTATGTGGACTTCGACAGTGGTTTCTGATTACATCGTCAGCGTTCGCTTGAGCATCACCAGTGGATCCAGAATATTGACCGGTGTCCAAAGAACATCGCTTTCGGTTCTGCCAGAAACAACACTGGAAGAGAAACTTTATGGACCTGTGTGTGAACTACAAAAGACAGTGAAGTTTATACAAGAGACAACATTGCAGATAGAGACAATATTTTAAAGCGAACGAAAGAAGAAGAAGAAGGTTCTGCCACGGGAGAAGGCGGGATTTATGAAAGGCTACTCTACCATTGTCCATCTCCAGACACTCCACCAGCTAATGGAGAGGGTTAGGCAATTGTGTATGCCCCTGTTCCTAGTGTTCGTGGGTTAGGAAAAAGCCTACGATAGCATTGAAGTAAGGTAGTTATAAATGTCCTACGAAATCAGGGTATTGAAGAACAATATGCTCTGCTTATAGCAGGCATATACAAGGGCTACTCAACAAATATCACCATTTCCTACCGGCCAATTAACATACAAATTGAACGTGGCGTACGACAGGGGAAACAATCCCTCCGACACTTGTCTCGGCAGCCCTTGAGTAATTCTTCCACACACTCAATTGAGATGATAGACACAAACAGAGAAATGCTCAAGCACCTCCGGTTTGCGGATGATATTGTCAACATCAGCCACAGCATCAAGGAAACTGAGCAATGCCTGAATGAGCTCAACAAGTTGGTCTAATAATTAATAAGCTAACGTCACAATGCATGCTAATCAGTTTTTGTCCCTGCTAGGAAATGTAGCTTGGAACTGATTCCGTCAAAAACGTGAATTCATACGTCAAGTTGGATCAAGAAATGACTTGCATAAAGATATCTCCCGAAGGATAGCTTCAACCACATCGAGACAGTACATCAACAGAAGAAAAGAAACAAAGCGAGAGCTCTCATCTTCAAAAGCCTGGCCATTCCAGCCATGGTGTATAGCGGCGAGGTATGAAACCTAAGAAAAGGTGACATGGCGCGGTTCCAAGCTGCTCAACGATCACCCCGAGACCACATCCGCAACACCGCCATCTGGTGTCAAACCCACTTCAATTGCATCGTAGGTTCGGCGTTGCTAAGAACGTACAGGTGGTAATCATGAAAATAGTTGGAGCCCTAAAGTGACGTCATGGTGGTCCTACACCTATACACTTCGCCCCGGACGGCCACCAATGAGAAAAGAGATGGTCTTCGATAGGACCTAGGTCCGGCATGGTACTTAATGGCAAAGGACAGAGATGAGTTTAGACGAGATTTGGCCACGTGACAAAGGCCACAAATGTGCCTGAGTGAACCAGGATTACTATATATATATATATATACAAGTATACGTTTAGTGTGCGTATGTGTTAAAGATAGATAGATAGATAGATAGATAGATAGATAGATAGATAGATAGATAGATAGATAGATAGATAGGAAGAGAGAGAGAGAGAGAGAGAGAGAGAGAGAGTCACATTCTTGAACGTGTATTTGATGTGTGTGCATTTGTGAATGTGTTCTTATTTCTGTCCGCTTCTCCTGGCATGTCTTTCACCACCCGGTTATGAAGAGATCTCCAGAATGACATTTCACCGCCTCAGATATTTCCGGTCGGTCTATGACCTTGTATTGGTTGTATCTAAAAAACATTGGTTGTTGGCGGGTCGGTGCTGTGTGGTGTAGACTTGTTACGTGGTCAAACCATTTTAGTTGTCATTTTATGTAGTCTAATTATAGTGTTGTTCCCGTGAGTCTCCTGAAGTCATTGTTTCTGATCCAGTATCTCCGTGTAACAGCCAATATTTTTTCGCAGGGATTTCATTTCTGTTGTTACGATTTGTCATGTGTCATCTGATGTTGGTGTCCAGTTCTGACATTGGTAGCAAAGTGTCGGTATGAACATCGTGTTGTATAAAGCTCTTTTAGTAGCTGTTGGCACGTGCTTGCAATTAAATATTGATGTTAATTGCGAATGTGTGAAAGTGTGAATGTGTACGTATTGTTTAGTGAGAGAGAGACACACACAGGGAGTGAGAGAGAGAGGGAGGGCGGGAGGGGTGGGTGGGAGGGGGGTTAGGGATATTCGTGAACGCATATTTGTGTGTGTGTGTGCATTTGTGCGTGGTGTCTACTGTGTATGTGTGAGAATATATGTGAATGTGTGCTTAGTGTTTAGTATGTGTGTGTGTGTGTGTGTGTGTGTGTGTGTGTGTGTGTGGATGTGTGAGATAAAGAGAGATACATATTCGGGAATGCGTACGTGGTATTTATTGTGTATGTGTGTGCGTGTATGTATGTATATATGTGAGTGCTTGTGTGTATCTATGTCGGTGCGCAAACAACTCCAATACATTATTTCTGGACAACAATACATCACCACCAACTGAACTTGGATCGTCAATATCAGCTGATATGGCCTGTCAATAATATGTTATTTTAGGCAGCCATTCATCGAGAGAGATGCCAAATGATGTCACGAGCTCATCCGCGTTTGATAATATTGGAAAACATTGCGATGTGTTTTCCTAAATGAATGTCTTCCTCTGAACAAATGTTTGTCTCTGTTATGTGAACGTTCGTGTTAAGCACTACGATTTTTAGTAATCACTGGAAATGCCACATTATCTCTCTATCCATGCCAATAAACACAACTTAGAAAAACGTTTTCAGGGATAACTCAGATACCATGCCACCATATTGACACATTTGAACTTAATAATGATAAATAACGGACGAAACAAGAACAGCAAGCCACAGACCCTGAATATTTCAATACAACAAGCTACATATTCTGAAGATTTCCAATATTACAAACCACAGACCATGAAGATTTCAATACAACAAGCTTCATATTCTGAAGATTTCCAATATTACAAACCACAGACCATGAAGATTTCAATACAACAAGCTTCATATTCTGAAGATTTCCAATATTACAAACCACAGACCATGAAGATTTCAATACAACAAGCTTCATATTCTGAAGATTTCCAATATTACAAACCACAGACCATGAAGATTTCAATACAACAAGCTTCATATTCTGAAGATTTCCAATATTACAAACCACAGACCATGAAGATTTCAATACAACAAGCTTCATATTCTGAAGATTTCCAATATTACAAACCACAGACCATGAAGATTTCAATACAACAAGCTTCATATTCTGAAGATTTCCAATATTACAAACCACAGACCATGAAGATTTCAATACAACAAGCTACATATTCTGAAAATTTCCAATATTACAAACCACAGACCATGAAGATTTCAATACAACAAGCTACATATTCTGAAGATTTCCAATATTACAAACCACAGACCATGAAGATTTCCAATATAAAAAGTATTCTGGTAGAGCATGTCATTTCTTGCATGTCGCTTGCATTTAATGCACACAATAAGGTTGCCAGAATAAAAGATTGACAAGCGATGCACAGACAAAATCGGTCTAGACAAAAAGCCAAACATCAATCCCCTTCTCCCATCTGTAAACGGGTTTATTTGTAAATTGGTACCTGACCTAGGGTTAGGAAAGGAAAGCAGTGAAGAAAGGAATTGGCAATCTCATCTTACACAGACTCTGGCTTAATACAATGGTCTCTATCACTCCATCTCCGATGGCAGTGGCTGATTCGAGATTTAAAAAAAATATAATTATAAATAAATATGGAAGTGAATATCCACTTCCACGGTTTTGTGTTACAGCTTCCCTAACTGTTCTGTTTAGACTTACACGGACATTGGTTACGGACTCTAGAAATATCTTATTCTTGCGTAAGCATATATAAAACCGTAATCTGTCTGCGAAAAGTCAATCTATTTTAAATGGGACGTGCTCTAACCAGACTACCAACATTATCAGTGTGCACTTTGCTTATATCATGGAAACAGAACAACAGATATATCTCGAGAACGGGTCCTTGAAACCAGGTTCAAAATGATCGTTAGGCTCAATTATGACAGGCCTTAAAAGATATGTCACGTCAATAGAGTGAACATCGACGAAGATATTCTTCTCTCCACGCAAACATTTAATTTCATAGATACATTTAATTCTCCTCGCCAAACTCTAGATTTGACGGAGACATTCTTTTATCCTCGCCAAACTCTAGATTTGACGGAGACATTCTTTTATCCTCGCCAAACTCTAGATTTGACGGAGACATTCTTTTATCCTCGCCAAACTCTAGATTTGACGGAGACATTCTTTTATCCTCGCCAAACTCTAGATTTGACGGAGACATTCTTTTATCCTCGCCAAACTCTAGATTTGACGGAGACATTCCTTTATCCTCGCCAAACTCTAGATTTGACGGAGACATTCTTTTATCCTCGCCAAACTCTAGATTTGACGGAGACATTCTTTTATCCTCGCCAAACTCTAGATTTGACGGAGACATTCTTTTATCCTCGCCAAACTCTAGATTTGACGGAGACATTCTTTTATCCTCGCCAAACTCTAGATTTGACGGAGACATTCTTTTATCCTCGCCAAACTCTAGATTTGACGGAGACATTCCTTTATCCTCGCCAAACTCTAGATTTGACGGAGACATTCTTTTATCCTCGCCAAACTCTAGATTTGACGGAGACATTCTTTTATCCTCGCCAAACTCTAGATTTGACGGAGACATTCTTTTATCCTCGCCAAACTCTAGATTTGACGGAGACATTCTTTTATCCTCGCCAAACTCTAGATTTGACGGAGACATTCCTTAATCCTCGCCAAACTCTAGATTTGACGGAGACATTCCTTTATCCTCGCCAAACTCTAGATTTGACGGAGACATTCTTTTATCCTCGCCAAACTCTAGATTTGACATGTGCTAGAATCTTTATGGCCCTATAATACTCTTCTACTGCAAGAAAGTGTCACATTCTGCCAACAATTTGACATCTAAAATGACAAAAGGAATTGTTTTTTTCTATCGATGACATCGCTAATTCTGTTTTGAAGACGGCGCTGGTGTCGGAATTGCTGTCAGTACCATTGATAAGGAGCAGCTTGCTGCTGCCGGAAGAAACCTTCAGCTTCTCCAACCCCCGAACTACACGTGTTGCAATCGTCATGACAACTCGCTTTTTTCTTTCTTTGAGATCTGACATCATTTCCTGGTAGAGCTGAGCTTTGAACTGTGTATCTATCTAATACATTCCCTGGTAGAGCTGAGCTTTGAACTGTGTATCTATCTAATACATTCCCTGGTAGAGCTGAGCTTTGAACTGTGTATCTATCTAATACATTCCCTGGTAGAGCTGACCTTTGAACTGTGTATCTATCTAATACATTCCCTGGTAGAGCTGACCTTTGAACTGTGTATCTGTCTAATACATTCCCTGGTACAGCTGAGCTTTGAACTGTGTATCTATCTAATACATTCCCTGGTAGAGCTGACCTTTGAACTGTGTATCTATCTAATACATTCCCTGGTAGAGCTGACCTTTGAACTGTGTATCTATCTAATACATTCCCTGGTAGAGCTGACCTTTGAACTGTGTATCTATCTAATACATTCCCTGGTAGAGCTGAGCTTTGAACTGTGTATCTATCTAATACATTCCCTGGTAGAGCTGAGCTTTTAACTGTATATCTATTTAATACATTCCCTGGTAGAGCTGAGCTTTCAACTGTATATCTATTTAATACATTCCCTGGTAGAGCTGAGCTTTCAACTGTATATCTATTTAATACATTCCCTGGTAGAGCTGAGTTTTAAACTATGTATCTATCTAATACATTCCCTGGTAGAGCTGAGCTTTGAACTGTGTATCTATTTAATATATTCCCTGGTAGAGCTGAGCTTTGAACTGTGTATCTATCTAATACATTCCCTGGTAGAGCTGAGCTTTGAACTGTGTATCTATTTAATATTTGTAGTTGGGCCAGAGACGTGACAGTGCATTACAAATGAATCTGCCCTAGTTGATTCAGATCTAAAACCAAACTTACAGGAATCACCAAGATCATGATGGTTTATAAAATTGATCGTCAACTCATATTTTGTTCCTCTGCCCGCAAGAACATCACTTTATTCTCATTATTTTTCTTCTTGTCCTAACCCCCCCCCCCCCCCCCCCTCTCTTCCCCCTCTATAATACTGTTATTAGTTATCTTTTTCTTGTTCTCATTCTTCTATTTCCTCTGCTTCTTCGTTCGTCCCCTAGTTATTTACTGTTGTAAATCGCAGTTCAATTTCCACTCCGACGGCAACACGCAATAGCTGCGGAGATTTCGGTACCTGGGAAGTGTCTACACTGATGACAGCAGACTGGGCGGTGAAGCAGAAAACGCAATCCAAGGGGCAAACAAGGTGCATTGCCAGCTAGCACCGATACTGAAATATCCAAACGTCACGATGTCCCCTAAACAGACGCTGATAAATACATTGATTAGCCATACGTTATGTTATCAGTTTGAACTTGGCCTCTGTTAGATCTGCACAATATTAGATCAACACCTGTGAGATAAGCTATGCACAAAGTGCAGCAGCAACGACAATTCGCGACAAAATTCGTAACAGCTCGCAGGGAAATATGGTGGGGGCTACACTGGTTAATTCATATTATACAACATACAGAAACAAAAGTGGTTTGAACAAGGATACAGCATGGTCAACCTACAGCGAGGCCATACTACATGGAGGTGTCAGGATCACAAGCAAGTACTCGACCCTGCCGACGCTGGATCAAAGAAACGCTCCAAAAGTTCAACATGCCGGCAGAACAAGCCTCCCACCCAGCACGAACCAGAAATCTGGGGAAGGAAGGAAGAGGGGAGTGGGGGGAAGGGGATGGGCTATACAATGGCACGAGAGTCTTCTACCCTAGACAGTTTAGACCACACACCGTTAGTTTTCCCTGCCCCCTCCCCTTCCTTACGACACCCTCTCCGTATGACAGTGGCCTTATTCACATCTCAGCCATACACAAAAAGTCCACAATGAAACTGTTCAGGTCAACGCGACCTTCAAGTGCACTAAATAAATTCGTCTACCAGCAAATCTGCTCCTTTCTTTGTTTTTATTTTGTTAATACAAAAAAGTACAATTGTTTTACATCTTTCTGTACAAAGAACTTTGGCATTGCAAATAATTAAAGCAGCCAGGAGAGAAAAAAAAATAGCCAAACAAATGTTCTGATGCCAAACAATGCCCACTCAATAAAAAGTGAGAAAAAAATTTACAAATTCCGAACGGATTTTCTGACGCCAGCCAAGTTTTGCTTAAACTCAGATTTCTTGAAATTGCGAAGAAGCGGCAATCATGGTTTTAAATAATTATCTTGCATCACGTTCATATGAATATTTCGGATGCATTAGTTTGTCTTAATGGAGATCACGTTGATAATGGAGATAACTAGTCATCCGGGAGCAAATATTTGGTAACTAACGTCAACAATATGGTATACTAATACCTCTTTGACAACCATCTAATTGTTATTATCTTAGACCCATACCGATAGTCTAGCTATATTAAAACCGGTGAATATATTGTTGGTGTCAAACACTGTAACTGAGGAACTAGTCATGAACTAAGCTTCATTGGTGAAACACTGTATCTGAGGAACTAGTTATGAACTAAGCTTCATTGGTCGAACGCTGTAACTGAAGAACTAGTCATGAACTAAGCTTCATTGGTCAAACACTGTAACTAAAGAACTAGTCATGAACTAAGCTTCATTGGTCCAACACTGTAACTGAGAAACTAGTCATGAGTTAAGCTTCGTTGGTCAAACACTGTAACTGAGGAACTAGTCATGAACTAAGCTTCATTGGTCAAACACTGTAACTAAAGAACTAGTTATGAGCTAAGCTTCATTGGTCAAACACTGTAACTGAGGAACTAGTTATGAACTAAGCTTCATTGGTCAAACACTGTAACTGAAGATCGAGTCATGAACAAAGCTTCATTGGTCAAACACTGAAACTGAGGAACTAGTCATGGGCTAAGCTTCATTGGTCAAACACTGTAACTGAAGAACTAGTCATGAGCTAAGCTTAATTGGTCAAGCACTGTAACTGAAGACCTGCTCATGAGCTAAGCTTCATTGGTCAAACACTGTAACTGAAGAACGTGTCATGAACTAAGCTGCATTGGTAATCAAGAAGTCAAGATGCGTTAATTACTATATTTCTCTTGAATCTGTTATAGCTTACTGCATTGCTCACTCGCTGCCAGACGCTGAAATCGCGTTGACCATCTCTCGTCTTCTAATATTAGGAACTATTCTGCTTTAATTCCTTTAATACTGCTTTTCTCGTTCCAATAACAAGAGAACACCACAGAAGATGGTCCATTTGAAGGACGCCTGCAACAAAGTGCTTTGTGTCATATTAACCTGACAGTATTCTTGACAATGGTTGTTTTCAAGACACTTTTTATTCATCTTGTTCCACTTGTTTGGGATGGTGCAATCATCCAAACAATCATCACAACAATCATCATAACAATCATCCTAATAATCATCATAACAATCAATTTAACAATCAGACACTCCTATTATCACAGAATCATCATCATGCGCCTCTAATATCAATAAAACACATATTGATAAAGATGATAAATGTGCTAATTTCCGTTCCTCAGTCACGGCCTGTATAGTTCCATCACCCAGAATAGGTGCTTACGTTACGGGAAAATCCGTTTATACGTGCATCCTGTGGAACACATATTTCCGATTCAATAATGGGAACAGATCTACAGTTCCATCATCGAATATAGGGGCTTACAGCTACGTTACGGGAATCCTGGTTTATATCTACATCCTATGGAACACATATTTGTATTTCAATCATAGAACAGATCTATAGTTCCATCACAGAGAACTCAGATGCACAACTATATTGTCTGCAACACAGTTATCTTGTGGAATACATATGTATAGCGATTTTCAGAAACCGTAGATTTATAACTCCATCCAGAGAAGCACATATTTATAGTTACATATTTGGAGCACATGTGTATAACCTAATCCTCAGTAATACATACTTATAACTACATCCCCGGGCACACTGTCAAAATAACTAAATCTTTGCGTCACTCCAGAAGACAATTTATCTTCCTTACGTGGTACCACCGCGCTCACCAGGTCAGCACAACCTCTGCTTGGCAAGTCCCTTAGGGCATAGTTACCTCCAATTACTAGAATCGTCCCTGAAAATCAAAGCTGCTGTCGGTAGGGTAATGCGTCATATTATTTCCTCATTAGGTACCGGTTGTGGCTGTTGTTGTCGATGTCCAACTTTGAAGTTGCTGATTATCCGATGTTACTTCTGACTACGTTATCTCCATAATTGAATGTCTTCGTCACAAATAATATCACTTTTATCGTCGCTTCAATTGTTAAAACGAAGGTCAACATTACATTTAGCTTAACCTAACAGATTTCAGGAAACCCGTACTCCAGTCATATTCAATGTACTTTCGTAGCAATGGTTTTGACATTACGAGGTTGCCAGCCTCGCTTTAGTCACCTCTTACGGTATGGAGAGAAGTAAACAGTTTCCTTTTGTTTAGGAAACCACTCATCACCATTGTTATTTACTATTTCTAAGTCTTAACTTAGGAGCCAATATAATTCTTTCCTTTCATCTTACACATTTTCGGAATTTTCTAAATTTCAACCGTTTTTTGTTGTTGATAAACGTGTAGACAGGTATTGTTCAGTTGGACATTGTTTTATATACATACAACATAAATCCCGAGTGGTCTGTCGGGGTCTTTGTGTATGACAAGGTGAAGAATAGCACCACTGCCTCCCAGAAAACATGTCGTAAGAGGCGACTTTCTGTATGACACGACATAACACCGGCCATGGTTAGGTGGTTTGTTTAGAACAGCATAGATGGCGCCCAACAAGCTGCAGGTCGACTTTGCTCTAGTGTTTGAGTCTATTAAGATGGACTCGCACATCTGTTAACCATCCTCAGTAAGCGCTTGTGCCAATGTAACAGAGTATTAGGTTACTCGAGCCTAGCCCGCTAAGTAGGAACCCCTTCTCTCGGCTACAACCAGTTCTACCACCAAGCTAGGACCTGCACGGGGGTATTTGCCCATGTAGAAATACAAGTCAACTATGATTAAGACTAAAACTAACAATAAGCTTGACTAAGATTAAAACTAAGATTAACATTAAGATTAAGACTAAGATTAAGACTGAGATTAAGACTAAGATTGAGACTAAGATTAAGACTAAGATTAAGACTAAGATTAAGACTAAGATTAAGACTAAAATTAAGACTAAGATTAAGATTAAGACTAAGTCCAATGTAACATATCTTAGCTGTAGAGACAATATATAGGTAGGAGCTTAGACCAAAATATAAGTAGGAGCTTATACTAATATATAGGTAGGAGCTTAGACCAATATATTGGTAAGAGCTTAGACCAATATATAGGTAGGAGCTTAGACCAATATATAGGTAGGAGCTTAGACCAATATATTGGTAAGAGCTTAGACCAATAGATATACGCAATAGCTTAGACAACCATTTATTTTTTTCTTCGTGGGGTTTGAGTCAGTGCAGCTGAACTTAGTCTGGTCAGAATTTGAGCAACCAAATCGAACCGTTCGTAACCTGACGTAAGCGACAGGCCATGTGTCAACATCTGGAACGATAGTGTTTGAAGACTCGTAGACTTGTTGCCGCCGACAAACCCGCGTGGTCTGGAGATCGCGCAAATAGGTTGGAGGATAATGGCAAGCACACAGACAAAAACGAGCACCATTTTGGAAATCACGTGATCTGGGGAGGCAGATCGAATATAAAAGCCCGACAGAAAGACGCGAGGAGGATTACTGGAGAGAAGATTCGAGAGAGACGCTCAATGGAGAGCAGGCGACATAGTGAGGCAGATTTGAGTTGAGAACATCATTATTTGAGAGGAGAGATAGACCGTGGAGAGCGATCGACTTCGATGATTACCAGAGAACACTTTCGAGAGAGAGACAATGAGTGAGCGCAGGCGGCGGAGAGAAATATATTTGATTTTAGAGATAGAGAAAGAACACTTCACAAAGCATTACGAGAGAACCACAGAGTGAGAACATTTGACTTCAGAGTTTACATGAGATAGACACAGAGAGAGAACATTTCACTTCAGAGACAGTGGTACTTTGGAAAGAGTCGCTCAGAGGAGAGCAGGCGACGGAGAAATATGCAGTTGAGCCAGATTTGAGGATATTTAGGCAACGGAGAGAGACAGTTGAGATAGACACACAGCAAGCAATGTAACTACCTTCATATTATGTGGGGGTCGTAATTCTAAGTCATCCCATTCATCATATTGACGCAGTCCCACTGATCACGTCGACATCCCCTCGATCACGAGAATGTAAGTCGTCAGTCACAGCCAGAGGCAGTTTTACAGTGATCCCATGGTTTACATTTGATGCAGTCTATCCTGGCTAAGACGAGACCACTTTGATCTACTGCAGACGTGAGGAACAAGGCCATGGACGTCATACCTGGGTTTAGAACCTACGAGCTTCACCATCAGCCGCAATCCGCTACTAAGTTCGATCAGAACAGACCAGATTAGCTGAGGAGAAAGAAATAGGAAATAACAGTTTCGATAAGGTTAGATTTAGTGGAAGGAGTGATTTAGATAAGCGTGTGAGAGAAATAATTTAAGCTGTAAAGAGTTTATAGTTGGCAGTGTAACTTGAATAAATAATATGTTTTACTGTGGTTAGATTGAGTGTTTCTTAAATTTGTTTAGAGTGAGTGTAGAGTAAAATAGATTAGAGCAGACCCCTTTACCGTCTGTGACAGAGCTCCATCAAATCAGATCGGCTCTGGTACACTAAGATTAAAGCTGAGACTAAGATTAAGACTAAGACAACATATATATATACGTGTACTGTGAAAAGATCTTCATCAGTGAGTAAAGGGATGTTTAACGTTTCATAACCATAAAGGCTACGATGTTATCATTTCCATCGTACATTTCTATAACTATTGTTTCTTTTCCAGCTGTTTAACTATATCTACTAATGCTTTATTCCAGCATAAACAATGATCATAGAGACACGTATATTTTAAACGTTCAGAAACCATATTCAGCAGGCAACAGAAACACCTTAAAATAACAGAAAATCCCGATTCCAACAACATACATCCAGTTTTTTATGTCGATATCTGCATTCCTATTTCTTGTCCTGAACCACAACAGAAACATACACCAGGTAACAACTAACATACATTTCGTTCAGTGTACATTTACATTATATTCACATGGTCAGGTCCATGTCCGACTCTATGTCCGTAGTGCATGTCCAACTTTTATGTCAGAAGTGCATGTCCAACTTTTATGTCAGAAGTATTATCCAACTTGTATGACGGAAGTCCATGTCTAGCTTGTATGTCAGATGTCAATGTTTAAGGACTATGCGAAGACAGACACTATATCAGATAAGTAGACCATTTTTTTCCTTATATGTTGATTTACTAGTTCAGCATTGTTGTTATTTGTTGTCCCTGATGAAGGCCTGTTGGTCGAAACGTAGGTTTTGTTTGTGTTCTCGTCTCGGTGCGGTATCTGACCATACCCATTTGACAATTGTGATTAAACTTAACATTAATCAACTTTAACATTTTTTTTCATGTATTTTTTCCCATTAAAGTCTATGACAGACGTTGAAGTCCAACTTCTATGTCAGAAATCGATTTCCAATTTCTGCCAATGTAACACACTCATTAGTTTGCCAACAACACTTCAAATATAAACCATTGGTTTGAGCCTAGAATATCGCTTGGGTTCTGGGATGCTATAAACATGTTAATGGCCGTCCCCCATTACATACTGTTGATGAGGTAGGATTGTTAGAGAATTAACTGCCAGAAGTTTTATATCAAGTGAGATAGCATGTCTCTCCCACTTCTTACAGTTTAATGCAAATTTGCATGCTACTTTTCTGGAGTTACGAACCATGATCGCTATACCATGAGAGGCAGTGCTCTTACAGATGTGCCATTCGAACGATGGAGTAACAAACACAAAAGTGTCAATCAGGAAAACGGGAATGTCACGTAATTCCTGCTACATTCCTTTGCTGCCCCTAAGCAGAAAGCTCGTCCTGGGTTGATCAGCGTGTTGATCAGAGCGTTAGGAAGGCCTGCGTGTATTTGTGGAATTAGTACGTGTCTTATTTGTTTCTATGGTTGTGTTTGTTTTAATGTACATGTGTTTGTGTGAGTTTTAGTATGCGTATGTGTGTGTGTTTTAGCGTGCGTATGTTTGTATTTGTTTTAGTGTGTGTTAGTGCGCGCGCGTGTGTGTTATGTGTGTTTGTGTGTGTTTTTGTATTCGTGTGTTTGTGAATGTTGAAGCATTCGTGTGTTTGTTTGTGTGTGTTGTAGTATTCGTGTGTGTGTACTAGTATTCGTATGTGATTAATATTCGTGTGTATGTGTGTGATTTAGTACTTGTGTGTTTTAGTATGTTTTAGTATTCGTGTGTTTGTGTGTGTTTTAGTGTTCGTGTGTGATTTATTATTCGAATGTTCGTGTGTGATTTAGTATTCGTGTAATTGTGTGTGTTTAAGTATGCGTGTGTGTTTGCGTGTATTTTAGCTTGCCTGTATTTGTATGTGTGTTAGTATTCGTGTGTTTGTGTAGGTTTTAGTACTCGTGTGTTTGAGTGTTTTATTATTCGTGTGTTTGTGTTTGTTTTATTGGACAGGTCCCTTGCCAGAAACGTGGAAATGCAAATCGCTTATGTTGTTTGTTTAGATGACAGCTTGGAAGTATTTATTTGTGTGAAGTATGAACTAAGCATGCAAGAAACATATGATCAGGGCTTGCAAAACATTAGGGTGGCTCACCAGTCAGGCAAAAATTTCAGTCAGCATGGTCGAACTACAGTCATGTTATGGTAACAAATTTAAACTAGGCACTAATTCACCTTTATTTCTTCATAACGTCATAACGATACGTACCAAACCAAAATATAATGTATTACTTACACAGTATTAGCCTATTTCTTCTAAAGAAAAATGCACTGCTGTCAGAGGCATGGTGTGAGTGACCTTGAACACGTCTGGTAGTTTTAGCCCTGTGGTACCATTTATCGATGGTTTTAGTAGGCTCAAATTGTTGAAATGGAGGTCTATTTAGATTCACCACCATAATCTAGTTTATGTGCAATTTATTCTAACCATAATATCAATAATAATCGTGCTGGAGTCGTTATGTAGTAACCATTACAGAGGTAAATAATAATAAAAAACTGATTATTTTTTGTAATCATCAAGCAAATCGTTTAACTCATCACAAACGAGCAGACGAGCGCTTTTTTCAAACCTTGCATATGATGAAGTACGATTCGTTCAATCAGGCACACGGTCCTCAATGTCGCTCAAACAGCTTGCTAAGACACACAAGAGGTCTTCAATGTTTCTGAAACAGCTTGCTAAGACACACAAGAGGTCTTCAATGTTTCTGAAACAGCTTGCTAAGACACTCACAATTTTTTTAATATTTCTGAAACAGCTTGCTAAGACACACTAGAGGTCTCTTCAATGTTTCTGAAACAGCTTGCTAAGACACACAAGAAGTCTTCAATGTTTCTAAAACAGCTTGCTAAGACACACAAGAAGTCTTCAATTTTTATAAAACAGCTTGCTAAGACACACTAGATGTCTTCAGTGTTTCTAAAACAGCTTGCTAAGACACACAAGAAGTCTTCAATGTTTCTAAAACAGCTTGCTAAGACACACTAGAAGTCTTCAATGTTTCTAAAACAGCTTGCTAAGACACACTAGATGTCTTCAATGTTTCTATAACAGCTTGCTAAGACACACTAGATGTCTTCAATGTTTCTAAAACAGCTTGCTAAGACACACAAGAAGTCTTCAATGTTTCTGAAACAACTTGCAGGCTAAGTTTTTATTTCATTCAACAATTTTAAAATAATCAATATCGTACATGGGGGTTTGAAAGAAAACATTTCACGGAATGAATCATGTGTCCAAATGGTACTGCCGTCAGCATCTTATAAACTGGTCTTGCCGCTTGAAAAAAAGCCTTCAGGTGACTTTGTGCTACTCAAAACCTGTTCCAAATGTAGGTTGTATTGTCGCTGTTTTGTGACTGGAGTAGAAAATGGGTCAACTGTTATTTCTAACCTTGCATACTGCCAGGTAAGTCTGACTTAAAGTTGTCAAACATGTCCACTTGTACTTCGAGAACAAACAGTTTAAGAAACTCTACTGTATCCAGATAGGACAGGAAGAGGCTGCTGAGTCCAACAGATAGAAGACGAGACGGGAAGATGATGGGAAGGTTAATGGACGAGATGGGAAGATGATGGGAAGGTTAGTGGACGAGATGGGAAGATGATGGGAAGGTTAGTGGACGTGATGGGAAGGTTAGTGGACGAGATGGGAAGATGATGGGAAGGTTAGTGGACGAGATGGGAAGATGATGGGAAGGTTAGTGGACGAGATGGGAAGATGATGGGAAGGTTAGTGGACGAAATGGGAAGATGATGAGAAGGTTAGTGGACGAGATGGGAAGATGATGGGAAGGTTAGTGGACGAGATGGGAAGATGATGAGAAGGTTAGTGGACGAGATGGGAAGATGATGGGAAGGTTAGTGGACGAGATGGGAAGATGATGGGAAGGGTAGTGGACGAGATAGGAAGATAATATGAGTCGGGTATAAGACGAGACGGGAAGATAATATGAGTCGGGTAGAAGACGAGACGGGAAGATGATGGGAAGGGTAGTGGACGAGACGGGAAGATAATATGAGTCGGGTAGAAGACGAGACGGGAAGATAATATGAGTCGGGTAGAAGACGAGATGGAAAGATAATATGAGTCGGGTAGAAGACGAGACGGGAAGATAATATGAGTCGGGTAGAAGACGAGACGGGAAGATAATATGAGTCGGGTAGAAGACGAGACGGGAAGATAATATGAGTAGGGTAGAAGACGAGACGGAAAGATTTCCATCTATGTGATGATTAATATTCTTTTGGATATGATAGTTTAACGAGATGCACCCATCAGAGGGCAACGTGATATGATGACGATGACGATGATGATGATGATGCTCATAGAAACAATGGACACGCTGGGTGTTTCTTTTCCACAGCGTCCTGAGACGGCGCTCATTTTATTTTGTCTCGACAATGTTACAGATTGGGATTTCTGAACTGGTGATCTCTGGCATCCACGACAGGTTTCAAAATGTCGTGAAGTGTACATGTAGGTTCAGCGAATGGTCACTGCACTTTCCCCGAATATTTTCTAGATGTTCCTGGAGGTCTCTACGAGTTCCTTGAATGATCTCTATTAGTTTTTTGAGGTCTCTCTGTTCCTTGAATGATCCCCTCTCGCCCCTCAGCGCTAATTCAAAACTCCATAGTGGTCAGCTACCCCCACCTCAGCTCCGAACACAAAGCCTGTACCAGACAAAGTCGTCCACCTATACGTCTCGTTTCTTTTGTGGACCTAGTGTCGAAATGGCGATGACACTGGCAGGCATTCAGGCAACCTCCAACTGGAACTGTCCCATGGTTAGTCATGATGACAGTTGTTGCCCACGATGACAGTTGTTGCCCACGATGACAGTTGTTGCCCATGATGATAGTGGTTGACTATGATGATAGTGGTTGACCATTTTGATAGTGGTTGACCATGTTGATAGTGGTTGACCATGTTGATAGTGGTTGACTATGATGATAGTGGTTGACCATGTTGACAGTGGTTGACCATGTTGATAGTGGTTGACCATGTTGACAGTGGTTGACCATGTTGATAGTGGTTGACCATGTTGATAGTGGTTGACTATGATGATAGTGGTTGACCATGTTGATAGTGGTTGACCATGTTGATAGTGGTTGACCATGTTGATAGTGGTTGACCATGTTGATAGTGGTTGACCATGTTGATAGTGGTTGACCATGTTGATAGTGGTTGACTATGATGATAGTGGTTGACCATGTTGATAGTGGTTGACCATGGTGATAGTGGTTGACTATGATGATAGTGGTTGACCATGTTGATAGGGGTTGACCATGCGATAGTGGTTGACTATGATGATAGTGGTTGACTATCATGATAGTGGTTGACCATGGTGATAGTGGTTGACCATGGTGATAGTGGTTGACCATGGTGATAGTGGTTGACCATGGTGATAGTGGTTGACCATGGTGATAGTGGTTGACCATGGTGATAGTGGTTGACTATGATGATAGTGGTTGACCATGTTGATAGTGGTTGACCATGGTGATAGTGGTTGACTATGATGATAGTGGTTGACTATCATGATAGTGGTTGACCATGGTGATAGTGGTTGACCATGGTGATAGTGGTTGACCATGGTGATAGTGGTTGACCATGGTGATAGTGGTTGACCATGGTGATAGTGGTTGACCATGGTGATAGTGGTTGACCATGGTGATAGTCGTTGACTATGATGATAGTGGTTGACCATGTTGATAGTGGTTGACCATGGTGATAGTGGTTGACTATCATGATAGTGGTTGACCATGGTGATAGTGGTTGACCATGGTGATAGTGGTTGACCATGGTGATAGTGGTTGACCATGGTGATAGTGGTTGACCATGGTGATAGTGGTTGACTATGATGATAGTGGTTGACTATGATGATAGTGGTTGACCATGGTGATAGTGGTTGACCATGGTGATAGTGGTTGACCATGGTGATAGTGGTTGACCATGGTGATAGTGGTTGACCATGGTGATAGTGGTTGACCATGATGATAGTGGTTGATCATGATTTTCTGTTTCAGTTGTTTTTAATGAAACTGCATTTCAGCCTTTATGTCTCCTCAACTATCAGTCGTCTTCGTGTATATCATGTCTAGCATAGAGGATCATGACTCAAACTATCAGTCGTCTTCGTGTATATCATGTCTAGCATAGAGGATCATGACTCAAACTATCAGTCGTCTTCGTGTATATCATGTCTAGCATAGAGGATCATGACTCAAACTATCAGTCGTCTTCGTGTATATCATGTCTAGCATAGAGGATCCTGACTCAAACTATCAGTCGTCTTTGTGTATATCATGTATAGCAAAGAGGATCATGACTCAAACTATCAGTCGTCTTTGTGTATATCATGTCTAGCATAGAGGATCATGACTCAAACTATCAGTCGTCTTCGTGTATATCATGTCTAGCATAGAGGATCATGACTCAAACTATCAGTCGTCTTCGTGTATATCATGTCTAGCATAGAGGATCATGACTCAAACTATCAGTCGTCTTCGTGTATATTATGTCAACTAGCGTAGAGGATCCTGACTCAAACTATCAGTCGTCTTCGTGTATATCATGTCTAGCATAGAGGATCCTGAATCAAACTATCAGTCGTCTTCGTGTATATCATGTCTAGCATAGAGGATCATGACTCAAACTATCAGTCGTCTTCGTGTATATCATGTCTAGCATAGAGGATCATGACTCAAACTATCAGTCGTCTTCGTGTATATCATGTCTAGCATAGAGGATCATGACTCAAACTATCAGTCGTCTTCGTGTATATCATTTCTAGCATAGAGGATCATGACTCAAACTATCAGTCGTCTTCGTGTATATCATGTCTAGCATAGAGGATCATGACTCAAACTATCAGTCGTCTTCGTGTATATCATGTCTAGCATAGAGGATCATGACTCAAACTATCAGTCGTCTTCGTGTATATCATGTCTAGCATAGAGGATCATGACTCAAACTATCAGTCGTCTTCGTGTATATCATGTCTAGCATAGAGGATCATGACTCAAACTATCAGTCGTCTTCGTGTATATCATGTCTAGCATAGAGGATCATGACTCAAACTATCAGTCGTCTTCGTGTATATCATGTCTAGCATAGAGGATCCTGACTCAAACTATCAGTCGTCTTTGTGTATATCGTGTCTAGCATAGAGGATCATGACTCAAACTATCAGTCGTCTTTGTGTATATCATGTCTAGCATAGAGGATCATGACTCAAACTATCAGTCGTCTTCGTGTATATCATGTCTAGCATAGAGGATCCTGACTCAAACTATCAGTCGTCTTCGTGTATATCATGTCAACTAGCGTAGAGGATCCTGACTTAAACTATCAGTCGTCTTCGTGTATATCATGTCTAGCGTAGTAGATAATGACTCAAACTATCAGTCGTCTTCGAGTATATCATGTCTAGCATAGAGGATCCTGACTCAAACTATCAGTCGTCGTCGTGTATATCATGTCAACTAGCGTAGAGGATCCTGACTTAAACTATCAGTCGTCTTCGTGTACATCATGTCTAGCATAGAGGATCCTGACTCAAACTATCAGTCGTCTTCGTGTATATCATGTCAACTAGCGTAGAGGATCCTGACTTAAACTATCAGTCGTCTTCGTGTATATCATGTCTAGCGTAGAGGATAATGACTCAAACTATCAGTCGTCTTCGAGTATATCATGTCTAGCATAGAGGATCCTGACTCAAATTATCAGTCGTCTTCGTGTATATCATGTCAACTAGCGTAGAGGATCATGACTCAAACCAACGTTACGCCAAAACTAATCACGTGTTATGAATTCTGTTATCGACTTTTTTCGTGCGATGGTGTTAAACTGTCCACACACAAAAATTATAGTTTCAAAATGGCTGCTATGGCTAGTAAGACGTCACTGCGTGAGTAGCTCATACTCAAAATGTAGAGTGTGGCGCTTTCAAGCAGACAGTTCCAAACAGATCGAGACAGCCCCAGACATATCCTGACGCTATCCCCACGTTTGGCTTACACTGGCTGAAATTGAGCTGTCCGCCGAAAGGTGCATTACTTATTAGCATTGGATGTTTGTCTGTACGTCTGTGTGTCTGTGCGTCTGTGTGTCTGTTTGTCTGTGCGTCTTATCGTAAGCAAACATTTTCACTCAGAACCTCATTGACTCACTAACACACACAGACACTCACATGCAGTCACACAGACACTCACATGCAGTCACACAGACACTCATACACAGACACTCACATGCAGTCACACAGACACTCACATGCAGTCACACAGACACTCACATGCAGTCACACAGACACTCATACACAGACACTCACATGCAGTCACACAGACACTCACATGCAGTCACACAGACACTCACACACATACACTCACATGCAGTCACATAGACACTCACACACAGACACTCACATGCAGTCACATAGACACTCACACACAGACACTCACATGCAATCACATAGACACTCACACACAGACACTCACACACAGACACTCACATGCAGTCACATAAACACTCACACACAGACACTCACATGCAATCACATAGACACTCACACACAGACACTCACACACAGAGACACTCACACACGCAGACACTCACACATAAACACTTACACATGAAGTCACATATACACTCACACAAGAACTCGCATATACACTCAAAAACACAGATAATCGTAGACCTATTCACGGATTGCCACGCACATACATATTCAAGACAACACGACTGCACATTCATAAAACTCCCACTATCACTCCAAATATCAAGACAACACGACGAAACATTCATAAAACTCCCACTAACACTCCAAATATCAAGACAACACGACGAAACATTCATAAAACTCCCACTAACACTTCAAATATCAAGACAACACAACGATATATTCAGATAATTTACACATTCACAATAATGGCGTGCTGCTAGATTTTTGTTAACCTCTCCACCTTCTCTCACTATCGTTAATGCCTGCCCAAGAAGGACTCATGAAGGAAGCGAAGGCACTAAATATTTTTGGACGTAAATGTCGTAAAAGATGACAAAGGAGAGGCTGGTAAATATATCATTAAAATGAACACGTGTGGCCATCGTCACTGCAGGAGTGATGCAGGGGCCAGATTTAGTTCTAGTCACGTGTTACAACTAACTAGGACCAACCGCATGTTCTATTTTTAGAGCAGGCGATCTCATGTTGCGCATAGAACGTGCTCTAATGGTGAGCAGACATTACACATGTGTCTTGTCTACCTGATGGGAGATATTACAAGATTGTACTACTGGGTGTCCAATGGCGTTGGTGTCTATCTGACGAAAGGTATTACAAGATTGTACTACTGTGTGTCAGAGGGTTTTGGTGAAATGATGCTAGAATGTTTTAACATCATGACGACTCTCCAATACGTGTCACGAAGTGGGTCCTACACTAGAAGAACGAAGCAGGGCACCAACTCTTTTGAGAGTTCAACCACGGAACAGGTGCCCCAGACAGCCTGGGAGGGCAGGCACAAGCAACATATGTCCCAGACAGCCTGGGAGGGCAGGCACAAGCAACAAAGGTCACAGACAGCCTGGGAGGGCAGGCACAAGCGACAGATGTCACAGACAGCCTGGGAGGGCAGGCACAAGCAACATATGTCCCAGACAGCAGGGCAGGCACAAGCAACAAATTTTCCAGACAGCCTGGGAGGGCAGGCACAAGCAACAGATGTCCCAGACAGCCTGGGAGGGCAGGCACAAGCAACAAATGTCCCAGACAGCCTGGGAGGGCAGGCACAAGCAACAGATGTCACAGACAGCCTGGGAGGGCAGGCACAAGTAACAGATGTCCCAGACAGCCTGGGAGGGCAGACACTAGTAACAAATGTCCCAGACAGCCTGGGAGGGCAGGCACTAGTAACAAATGTCCCAGACAGCCTGGGAGGGCAGGCACAAGCAACAAATGTCCCAGACAGCCTGGGAAAGCAGGCACAAGCAACAAATGTCCCAGACAGCCTGGGAGGGCAGGCACAAGCAACAAATGTCCCAGACAGCCTGGGAGGGCAGGCACAAGTAACAGATGTCCCAGACAGCCTGGGAGGGCAGGCACAAGTAACAGATGTCCCAGACAGCCTGGGAGGGCAGGCACAAGCAACAAATGTCCCGCAATGCCAGGACGAATGAGGGGTGCAGAGCTGAGGAATAAACTGTTGGACTATCTTCTGCATATGAGACGATAATGATTATATTAAGGATAATGAGAATAGTGAAGGTGATGATGATGGTGATCATAATGATGACGATGAGAATAATCAGGACGATGATTATTAGGATAACGATGATTATGATGATGCTTGTGCTAATGATAATTGTGAGGCTAGTTGTGATTGGAGGACGATACAAAGGGCAATGTCATTGATGATGATAGGGATAAAGCTGATGCTAATAATGTTGATGATGATAATGATGTTTCTGATGATGGCGATAAAGTAAATAGTGGTTATATTGTTGATGATGGCGATAAAGATAATAGTGGCTATATTGTTGATCATGAAAAGGTCAGGGCAGTGATAGTGATTGCGGTGGTTATTGATTTCTTTCGTTAAAGGTTTGCCTCTCTGTATTCTACTGGTGGAGGCATGCACTTCTCCACCACAGACCATAGTCCTTTAGTTGATATCAGTACGTATTAACCAGTACTTTGGTGCATGGGTGCGTCTGCATGTACCTATGACAGTTAAGGAGATCTCAGTGGTGGTCAACCCTAACTAAGATGCAATCTAAGGGCCTAACCCTGAGTGCGCGTGTTAGTGTGTGTATGATAGGTTATAAACCTTGTGATCTCTTCAGAAGTTGTTTTAATGATGCGGGTGGAAGGATAAGTTCGTGGAAATGCCAGCTCTTATTGGCGATATGTCAAGTGATTATAGAATTGCTATTGTACTGGTCTTCCAGAAAGCGACATGTCATGACATTTAGTACAGCTTAAAGCCAATGATTGTGGTGAACGCGTCCGTTAACCTGTGCCCATTTTCAATGGAGGCCATTCATCACTCGTGATAACCCAGGCACGCTAAGCGCATTAATTATGTCCCCTTTGTTGATATCGGACGCGTTCAATTTGATTCCGACAAACGAGTGGAAACTCCAAGACCCAGTAAACTGGTAAAGAAAGTCAAGAAGACAATTGTCAAGATAAATATATTTTAAGTACTTGCGAAACATATACACAGAGACAACAGAGAAGAAAGAGATATTAGTTAGTGTCAAGTATATTGTCATAGTTGCTGTGGTTTTTCTTGTGTTCCAGACAAATTTGATGTTGTCAAAATGATTTTGCTAAAGATAATTAGTTGGCTGAATCCCCTAACTCATGTCTGCCTTGCAGAGAAGCGCAGTTGTCATCTGGAGGTCTGAGGATCGATTTCGTATTATCTATTACTGAATATTCTGTTCAGCTGTTTGGTGCATGCTCTCCGAGTGTTTCAGAAATACTTGCTATGCGATTATAACCACTGTCTTTTCATTACATTGATCATTTCGTTCTAGTGCACAATTTAACCAAAATAAAGTCAATCTTCGCTAATCCATTGGGGAACGAATCAGAGAGCGCTTTTATGTCAAACGTCTTTAACGTCGGAAATCTTCCATCACGGCGAGACAAACTTATCCACGTACGAGGACTTATAAGCTGATGTGTATGTGTGCTTCGATTATAAAGTGCTTTGTTTATTGTATGCACATACCAGCAGCCAAAACCGGAAGCGATTGCCATCCACCTCACTGATAAACATGCTGTTGATATCGTATTTCGATATGGAGACATTAAAACCAACCTCATCACACATATTCTCATTTCATGTCTGCACGTCGTGTATGAATAAACTCACCCTCCATGTATCAAATAATACAAATTGTATACCTAACTGCATCTTGAACAAGTCATTTTCTTCTTCCTCTGTAATTGTTCTCTCCGGCATTCATACGTCTTTCATTAGTTGACATGAAGGTCCATGCGCTCGCTAGTTCTCGCACGTGCTGAGCCTGGTCCTGGCCGATCGATACTCGCTTGTTACAGACTCACGATCTCACAAACAAATATCGCGAGCCAAGAACGTGAATCTATATGAACTAGTCTGGCAGAGTTGTCTCCCTTCAGTTGCTACTCTCTTTTCGGTGGCACATTCTCTAGTAATCTGAGCAAGTGCCGAGAAAATGAATGGCCAAGCTAGGGGGCGGAATCCATTTGTTGGGCCCGGCTCTGAAAGGGGACGGAATCCATTTGTTGGGCCCGGCTCTGAAAGGGGACGGAATCCATTTGGTGGGCCCGGCTCGGAGGTGGAATGGGACGGAATCCATTTGGTGGGTCCGGCTCTGGAAGGGGAACGGAATCCATTTGTTGGGCCCGGCTCGGAGGTGGAAGAGGACGGAATCCATTTGTTGGGCCCAGCTCGGAGATGGAAGGGGACGGAATCCGTTTGTTGGGCCCAGCTCGGAGGTGGAAGGGGACGGAATTAGTTTGATGCGCCGGGCTCAGATCGGATCAGTTGTGGAGTGGTGGGGGATCTAGTGTAGTGCAGTAGAGTGGAGAGGAAAAAGTATGGAGAAGGTAGAAAATAATTAAGAATTGAGGTGTACGAGAGGTGGGAAGTTGAAGCGATACTGGAAGATGGGGAGTGGAAGGATGGTGGAGGATGGGAAGTGGAAGGATGGTGGAGAGGGGAGGGTGGGGAGTGAAATGATGGTGGAGGGTGGGGAGTGGAAGGATGGTGGAGGGTGGGGAGTGGAAGGATGTTGGAGGGTGGGGAGTGGAAGGATGCTGGAGGGTGGAGGGTGGGGAGTGGAAGGATGGTGGAGGGTGGGGAGTGGAAGGATGGTGGAGGGTGGGGAGTGGAAGGATGTTGGAGGGTGGGGAGTGGAAGGATGCTGGAGGGTGGAGGGTGGGGAGTGGAAGGATGGTGGAGGGTGGGGAGTGGAAGGATGGTGGAGGGTGGGGAGTGGAAGGATGGTGGAGGGTGGGGAGTGGAAGGATGTTGGAGGGTGGGGAGTGGAAGGATGCTGGAGGGTGGAGGGTGGGGAGTGGACGGATGGTGGAGGGTGGGGAGTGGAAGGATGCTGGAGGGTGGAGGGTGGGGAGTGGAAGGATGCTGGAGGGTGGGGAGTGGAAGGATGCTGGAGGGTGGGGAGTGGAAGGATGCTGGAGGGTGGGGAGTGGAAGGATGCTGGAGGGTGGGGAGTGGAAGGATGCTGGAGGGTGGGGAGTGTGTGGGTTCTGAAGAGAAGACTACAAGAGAGGAGGGAATTGAGAGAGTACAGGAGAGCTTAAGTAGTGCTTGAGAGCTATCTGGCTCATGATGTTGCAGAGAGGAACGACTCTACCATCACCAGTCCAAAGGCGGGATGGTAAAGTTTTGACGTGAAGCCAGCTACCTATCCCATAAGACCTTTTTGCTACAAGACCATTAACCACTTTGTGAGATCGAGAACTTCACTTACCGAGGGAGGGTCATAAACAAGACACTTTGTGAGATTCAGAACTTCACTTACCGAGGGAGGGTCATAAACAAGACACTTTATGAGATCCAGAACTTCACTTACCGAGGGAGGGTCAGAAACAAGACACTTTATGAGATCCAGAACTTCACTTACCGAGGGAGGGTCATAAACAAGACACTTTATGAGATCGAGACCTTCACTTACTGAGGGAGCGTCATAAACAAGACAGTTGTAAAAATACGGGATAAATAAGAAAGAGTTATCCTTGTCCTGTTAACAGGATAAATAATAGCGAATTGTCTTTGTTCTGTTAACTGGATAATAGGAACGAGAGGCCTTTGTCCTGTTAACTGGATAATAAGAACGGTTGTTCTTTGTCCTGTTAATAGGATAAATAAGAACGATTGTTCTTTGTCCTGTTAACCTTAAAATTATATCACAATACATGCAAAGTACATGATCTTTAACTCCAACGCCAAGTCGGTGCTTCTGTATTGTTCTGGAACATTACGGGTGACCGAACTCAATATTAAGAGATTAAAAGTCTCCATCAACAAATTTATGAAAAACATTCTTGGTCTGCACTGGCTCGACAAGGTTATAAAAAAAAGTTTATGGGAAAAGACAGTACAAAAACAAGGGAACAGGAAATGTTAGAAAGAATGTAACGTTGGAAATGCCACTTACTGTGAATTCATGGAAGTAACATTAGAAAGTGAAAGTCATGTTTTGTTCCTTTCAATTATAAAATTTAATTTATTTTTTGTTTGGTCTACCTCTGCGTGATCTGCCGTTGCGGCTGACGTAAATGACAATGGTTAGCCATAATGTCAAGTCCTTAATTACATTGATGTTGGAGGTAAAACAACACAAAATAGTAGTACACGAAATGAGGCTATATCGTTTCACTTGTTGATGGTTTTATATGCTGATGGTGCAATTGTATTTTTTCCCCCATTTAGTGCATTTCAACAACCGTAACAAACTCAATGTCTTCAAAATCTGGGAATTAAACCTGGGAATTATATGGCTATTATTTTCAGCACGGGTCTTCTATAGAACAGGCAGCAAGCTTCGCACCTAATTTGGTCAAATCGTCTGCTGGCACGAGAAACGAGATTGTTTCACGATGTTGAGACGTCATTCAATTTTGGGGATCTTCCATTAATCTTTCTTCCATCCAGTCTCTTCCATGACAAACCTTATTGCAGTTGTGATACTCGGATTGTATGTTCCACAACTGCTCTACACACTATCAAATCGGGTTATTTTGTCCAGTACGTCTGTCTTCCCCACTTTGGGGATTTCAGTTCGCAATAGATTGTAAAGTTAATCAGTGGATCGTGGTTAATCAGTGAATTGCAAATTCGACAATTAATTGCAAAGTGAATCCGTAAACGTAGTTAATCAGTGAATTGTAAACTTGATCAGTGAATTGGAAAGTAAATCGATGCTTTGTAAAGACAATCAGTGAACTGTAGAAAATCAGTGAATTTCAGTCAGTCATTGAATTGTAAGTTAATCAGTAAACTGTAAAGCCAACAGTGGATTATCTTCTTCTTCTTCTTCTTCTTCGTACGCTGTCAGACGTCAACCTGTATTTTTTCGAAAAAAGCAGCGGTCATCCTGAGGCTGTCGACACTGCCATAGAGCTTGTCTAGTGTTGCCACTGGTGATGGCCACATCTGCTTTCTCTGATCCTCGTATGTCGGGCAGCTTTGCAGCAAATGTTCAGCGGTCATTTTCCCGGTACCACACGGGCATTCGTCAGTGCCAGCTATCTTCAGTTTATTGAATAGGTGGTACCTCAGTCTATTGTGGCCAGTGCGAAGTCTGAAGACAACGACCTGCTCTCTTCTGTTCAACTGGTAAAAGGCATCGTTTTTTTGTGTAGCCAGTTGTTTCCCATTTGGTCATGTATCTAGCTCTAATAAGCGTTTTTGACTCTTCGTAGGTCACACTAGGATCTGGTTGTGGTAGTCTTGCACCTTCTTTTGCCAGTCTGTCTGCCTCCTCGTTGCCTTGAATGGTACAGTTTTTGCTGCTGACTGCTGGCATAGTTGACAGAGTACTGCTCTTAAATCATTAAGTTCAGTATTTTTCTGGCTTTTCAGTGATGTGACTACGGCCAGGGCATCTGTAAACAGGACTATATGGCTTTCATTTATTTCCCCTGTCACCATTTCTCCTAATGCAGCCCTCAGTGCCTCTGCCTCCGCTCTGAAATTGATAAGGATTTTTCAGTTGCCACTGACAGTTTTATTTTTCTACCATTTGGTAGGCTCAGGAATACCTCTGCCCCTCCGTTCTGTGTTGTGTTTGTTACAGAACCGTCGGTGTATGCATGGGTCCAGTCAATGCTTGGGTAGTTTTTCGTTATGAACCTCAGGGTTGTGTTTCTTCTTTCTTTTTCAGTCTGGCTGTTCTTATTTCCAATACCTGGTATATTTTCTACCACCTCTGGAAATATATGCTGCCTCCAGGTAGGTTTGCGTACAGTAGGGATGGGCTTTGGTGTTGTTAATGCGTTCATAGGGTCTTCGCTCATCTTTGCTTTGGCTATTTCTGCAAAGTTTCTCCGCTTTAGTTTCCCATTTCCAAAATTATTTAGTCTCTGATGCATTGGATGGTCTGGCAGTCTTCTGAGTTTCTCTGCTTGCTGTTGGGCTCTGCAGTCTCTTCTGTCGGTCATGGACTGCAGCTTTGTAATCTTTTCAAGTTCTACAATCGGCGTTGACTTCATGCCTCCTGTTATAATTCTCATGGCTTGGTTTTGAAGTCTGCTAATTTTGTCAACGTTCGCCTTTGCTGCTGTTGTCCATGACGCAATGCCATACTCGAGAACTGGTCTCACTCTTCCAGTGTACAGTTTCTTTAGTATACTTTCGTCTGCTCCGCAGCTTGTGCCAGCAAGTTTCCTCATGATTGCCATTCTTTCTCTGGCTCTCAATTTGTTTCTCTCGATCTGACTTTTCCATGTCTTGCGCCGATCAAATGTGACTCCCAGGTAGTTTGGGTTGTCGTTTGGCCTCAGGTATTTGCCGTTAAGACTTATTTTGATGTTTTGGGGGTTTGTTTGAAAGCGAGAATATCGTACATGTTGATTTTTCCTTATTTATTTTGACCAGCCATGAGTTCGCCCACTCCTCCAACGATGTTAGGGCCTGCTGCATCCGATTACTTGCTATGGTGAGATTCTTTTTCAGACTTCCACATAGCCAATTCGTCTGCAAACATGGAGCTGTGGACTTTTCTTGGTATATTTACTGTGATGTTATTTATATACACCAGGAAGAGTATGGGTGACAGTACTCACCCTTGTGGTACTCCTTGCTCAAGTGTCACCTTTTTGCTCATCTGCCCTTGTACATGAGCTCTGATTGTTCTGTTTTTGAGGTAGTGGCTGATCCATCCGTACTTTTTCCTACAAACCTCACTTCTTCGTAGCTTGACTTTAAGTCCTTCTTTCCAGACCTTGTCAAAGACCTTTTCCAAACTTTACCCAAACCGCTACTGTGTGTTTTTTCTCCTGATAAGCATCTTCTAATTCCTGGGCTATAAAAGTGATCTGATCCTCAGTGGATCGGTGCTGTCTAAAGCCTGCTTGCTGTGGAATTAGTATGTATTTTTCTTCCAGATGCCACATCAGTCTGGTGTTTATCATATGCTACATCAGTTTTCCTACACAGCTCAGTAGACTGATAGGCCTGTATCCATTTGGATCTGTTCTATCTTTTTCTTTCTTTGGTACTGGTATAAGTACAGCATCTTTCCATGCCTGCGGTACAATTCCCCTTTTCCAGCTTTGGTTCAGGACTGATAGTAACTTTCTCTTTGCTGTTTGGCCCAACCCCATCAGCATTTCGTTTGTTACGCCATCTTTTCCGGGCGATTTCTTTTTCTTTAAAGTTCTCATGGCCTCTTCCATTTCATGCATTGTTAGTTGTGCCATCATGTGCTCCTCTGGTGCCATATTGACGTTGTCGTGGCTCTTTTGTTCTTCACTAATGTCTGTATGCCTATTTGTAGGGACATCAATGTGGTTTGCTCTGGCATAATGTTCTATAAAGGCGTTTGCCGCTTTTTTTTCCAGTGAGCATGTTGTCACCCTATTGCTTTGCTAAGGCTTTCCACCATAGGTTTCATATCAACAGTAGACTATAAAGCCAATCAGTGAGTTTTGAAGTTAATCAGTAAACTGTAAAGCCACAAGTGAAGTGTAATGGCCAATCAGTGAATTGTTAGATTAATCTGTGAATTATAAAGACACGTATTTTCTATAGTGGATTCCGTGGCGAGCAGGAGCCAGGACACAATTTTGTTTAACTCCGCAGTTTATGTCGAAGACCTCAGACTCCTGACCGTTAAACAACACTGCACCTTTCATGCCCACACAGAAAGATCTCATATGGCATTTCTACATATTGCGTCTATATACGATAAACAGCGAAGCAGATAGTACAAAACCTTGCAGTACATAGGTTCTAACATGACATTTGTCGGAATGATCTGCGTTTGTTCTTTATTACGGGACAAAACATTATGTAGCCTTGACCTTAACCATTTCTTCCAATGGCCTTGATATTTTTTGGCGTGACGTATGTAGGCAGATTCTCGTGAATTAGATGGAAGAAGTGTCAAGGTTACTTTTCAGTTAGGCTCTATCCGGATCAGAGACTGACATCCCTTTGCAGAGTGGATAGATTGTTGTAGACTGAGAGGTGGATGGTGAGGCTAGATGAAGAGGAAGCGTAGCAGCTGAATGGAGTGAGTGAGCGAGTAAGTGTCAGGAAGTTGGAGAGTGAGTGAGTGAGTAAGACTGTTGAATGAGTTTGTGTGTGAGTGACTCGTGAGGCTATTCATCAGCAAGTAAGTAAGTCAGTGAATGAGTGAATATGTGGGTGAGTGAGCGTATCAAACAGCGAGTAGATCAGTCAGTCAGTGAATGAGTGAATATGTGGGTGAGTGAGCCTATCAGACAGCGAGTAGATCAGTCAATGAGTGAATGTGTGGGTGAATGAGCCTATCAGACAGCGAGTAGATCAGTCAGTCACTCAATGAGTGAATGTGTGAGTGAGAGCCTATCAGACAGAGAGTAGATCAGTCAGTCACTCAATGAGTGAATGTGTGGGTGGGTGAGCCTATCAGACAGTAAGAAAACCAATTTTTCAGACAGGCAATGAGATTGTTGACCACTTAGTCAATTAGCCAGACAGTCTGCGTGATTGTGGACCATTTAGTTAAATTAGCAAAAGCACTCTATTGGTAAGGTTGTGGATCAGTTAGTCAATTAGCCAGACGGTCAGGGATGTTGTGGATCAGTTAGTCAATTAGCCAGGCGGTCAAAGATGTTGTGGATCAGTTAGTCAATTAGCCAGACGGTCATGGATGTTGTGGATCAGTTAGTTAAGTAGCCAGACGGTCAAAGATGTTGTGGATCAGTGAGTCAATTAGCCAGACGGTCAAATATGTTGTGGATCAGTGAGTCAATTAGCCAGCACGTATATGAGATTGTGGACAACTAACTCAATTAGCCAGCACGTATATGAGATTGTGGACAACTGACTCAATTACGCAGACAGTCTGTGAGATTGTGGAACAGTGATTAATTAGCCAGACAGTCTGTGGGTCAATAAGTCAGCCAGTCTGTGAGGGTGTGGGTCAGTGATTAAATTAGCCAGACAGTCTGTCATGCTGTGGGTCAGTGAGTCAATTAGGAAGAACGTCTGTGCGATTGTGGACCAGTGGTTAATTAGCCAGTCAACAAGTGATATCGTAGACCAATGAGTAAATTAGCCAGTCAACAAGTGATATCGTAGACCAATGAGTCAATTAGCCAGCCAGCAAGTGATTTCGTAGACCAGTGAGTCAATTAGCCAGCCAGCAAGAGATATCGTAAACCAGTGAGTCAATTAGCCAGCCAGCAAGAGATATCGTGGACCAGTGAGTTAATTAGCCACATAGTCTGTCTGGGATGAAAAAACAAACGCCAGATTAGTAGCGCGTGTTTGATGCCAAACCAGGATTTCCGCAGCAGTGCAGCCAAACCGAATTCCGTTAATTGGGTTTCTTTTCATTTCGAAACATCCTTACCTCATCTAGGTACATGAGGAAGGCTCTGGGAAGGGGTCCTCGGACTAAAGCGACCCTAAGGGCTGGATGATGGAGACGCTGTTGTATGACTAGATCTGTCCCCGTTCCACAAAACGTAAACAGGATTTACACGCTGGCACTCTGTGTTAACAATAGATCTGTCCTTGAAAATGCATCTAGATTTGGAAGCAAATCAATACAGTAGCCGGGAATATCTAGATTTGGCCTAGATTCGGCTGTGCTCATAATTCTGAAACCCTTAGAGAAAGGTCAACTAGGATCAAAGTGACCAAGGGACAAAGAATATTCCTTCTAATAATGACACTTTGAAGGCAATTACATCGATATAAATAGCTTCAGTATATACCTGTTTATCTATCCAGCTAGCAATCGATCGAGTTATCTATTTATCTAGCCATCAGTTATCCATCCATTTATATTTCTATATACCGTAAAATCTCCCGTATATTACGCGTACTGTTTTTTCTAATTTTGACCCACTTCTTCTTCGTCCGTTCTCGATATCCCGCTACCCAGTCCTGAACAGAGCTTTCCGAGTAGCATGATTTAGTCCGGAGAACGGAATGCCTTGTGTCGCGAGTTTGCAGCTTGACTGCGATACTTGCACCTTTTGGTCCGACACATATATCTAAAACTCATTTTCGATACTGCATTGGAGAATGTCCAACTTGACAATGAAAATGGAGTTAACTTGAATGTGCCATGTCTTTTCTAGTGAGAGTTACTACCAGGAAGTCAAAAGTACCTGCAATATAAATGTGTACCTATTTATGTTTGTTATTACCCATACTTTCAGTTCAATATTTCATCCAATAAAATGTGAACAAATCATGGGACTTATTCTACAAGAACTTACATGTGATCAGATCATTTTAGGCTAAATAATGCATGCGTGTTATATGCTAGGTTTGATAGTATATATATACATATATATATATATATATGATACCATTTATCAATCTATCTATGTCTATTTATCTATCCATATATCTATGATTCTTTTTATCTGTCTGATATATCTATTTATCTATCTATATATTTATCTATATCTCTCTCTCTCTCTCTCTCTCTCTCTATATATATATATATATATATATATATATATATATATATATACACACACCTACCGACCGACCTATCTACCTACCTACATAACTATCATCTACCTACTTACCTATCTATCTATCTATCTATCTATCTATCTATCTATCTATCTATCTATCTATCTATCTATAAATCTATATATCTATCTTATCTATCTATATATCCATCTATCTATCTATACATCCACCCACCCATCAGGCTACACACACACACACATAAATACTGCGTATCCCAACATCCTATATCCTGGACTAAAGAGGTCCAGTGGGTAGCAAACATTCTATCTGGCATATCGTGGATGTCGTAGAGGAGTGCAAGGAAGTCTGGCCAACGTGTTGGAGGATAACATACTACCACTTCTGCGCTACAACATTCATCCGTTAGTCCACCGTTGTGTTCCATTGTTTGCATAAGCAACTGCATCTTTCGCCAGTAATGAGTGCCGTAGGTCGGAATTGTGGAGATTCTGTCCTGGTTGAGGAGAGTATGGTCGGTGACAGGTCTCTCGAGGAGACCTTGGTAACTTACAACTGGTTCTCTATGTCAATTGTAAGCGTCCACGTTTCAGCAGCATATCAAGTTGCATTGAGCACAGCAGAGTTGAAGAATGATTCGTTTAATGTGCGATCTCGGACTGCCTTGATTGACGCTAGGGTCACTGGCGTCATGTCCTGAGGAGGCGTCCAATGTTCTACTCCAATTTGACGTCATCCAACCTATTCCCATTGAGGAGAACATAGTCATAACGGACGAAACAGATATGCATGTCTTCAACCTTGGAGTTATATTCATTTCTAGTTATGTTGTTCTTCCTTCTTTGCTAAACAAATGTGATATTTGGTTCGCTTCTGCGACTGACTCTGTGATCGACATTGATTCCAACATGTTCACAGTTCACATTAACTGATGATTTATTCAAAGTACGACGAAAAGGGGTTCGGTAAGACAGGATTTCTCTGGCACGATGATAAGGGGTTCGGTGAGACAGGATTTCTCTGGGTTCGGTGAGATAGGATTTCTCTGGCACGACGATAAGGGATTCGGTGAGACAGGATTTCTCTGGGTTCGGTGAGACAGGATTTCTCTGGCACGACGATAAGGGATTCGGTGAGACAGGATTTCTCTGGGTTCGGTGAGACAGGATTTCTCTGGCACGACGATAAGTGGTTCGGTGAGACAGGATTTCTCTGGCACGACGATAAGGGGTTCGGTGAGACAGGATTTCTCTGGCACGACGATAAGTGGTTCGGCGAGACAGGATTTCTCTGGGTTCGGTGAGACAGGATTTCTCTGGGTTCGGTGAGACAGGATTTCCCTGGCGGACCCCTATTTGTCTTGTAATCTACAACTGGCCGCTGGAATAGATGGAAGATGGTTGTATAAAAGGTGTAGCAGTTCGCTAAACATTATGCAGTTAGGTGTAGCAGTTCGCTAAACGTTATGTAGTTAGGTGTTGCGGTTCGCTAAACTTTATGTAGTTAGGTGTAACAGTTCGCTAAACGTTATGTAGATAGGTGTAGCGGTTCGCTAAACGTTATGTAGTTAGGTGTAGCAGTTCGCTAAACGTTATGCAGCTAGGATCAGCACCTTGTTCCATTAGATAATGTCGAACACATTTTCGCTCTGCAGAATCGAATGAGTCTGTGTAGTCATTAACAGTAGGCATCAACGAGGTCTGGTACTCAAAGGCTGTTTCGATTAAGCGACAGCTGGTTGAGATGTGGTCCAAAGTCCTGTAATAGCAGCGAAAGCCAGTTTGTTCAACTGCTTGCGGGCTACCGATAATGGCAGGAACTCTTGTAAGAATGCAATTCGTAAACAATTTATTAACATCCAACAGAAGTGTAATCTTTCTCTTTCTTTCTCTAGCTCTCTCTCACACTTTCTCTCTTTCTCTCTCTCTCTTTCCCCCGGATCTATCTCTGTCTCTGTCTCTCTCTCTCTCTCTCTCTCTCTTTCTATATATATATATATATATATATATATATATATATATATATATATATATGGGGGGGGGGGGGGAGTTGCTATGGTCGAAATATATGGCACTCGCCTCTCAAAGCGACGAACGGAATAGTGAGTGAAACTGACATAGGTTCGAGCACCGCATGTTTCTAACGGCGGCCTTTGGTTTAAAATGAATGAGACCAGAGAGCCTGCATCCTGAATTACTTCCAGTCGTCTTGACTTATGTCTTGCCACTGGTCTAAGGTATTTCGGCACCAGAGAGTGAGGTTGATGAACAGCGCAGCATCTACCTTACTATAATCCAAAAACAGCGCAAGTTGCATCATCAAGACAAACCCGTCTGATGGTGTCGTCCTTAGCATTTGCCATAGGCAATCTATCATAGGCAATCTATCATAGGCAATCTATCATAGGCAATCTATCATAGGCAATCTATCATAGGCAATCTATCATAGGCAATATATCATAGGCAATCTATCATAGGCAATCTATCATAGGCAATCTATCATAGGGAATATATCATAGGCAATCTATCATAGGCAATCTATCATAGGCAATCTATCATAGGCAATCTATCATAGGCAATCTATCATAGGCAATCTATCATAGGCAATCTATCATAGGCAATCTATCATAGGCAATCTATCATAGGCAATCTATCATAGGCAATCTATCATAGGCAATATATCATAGGCAATCTATCATATATATAATATATTACTATTATCATCATCATCCTGTAGCATATACATTGCAGAACAGTCGATCTGTAAAGCGTTCAATCTTTGTCAGCTGTTTCACCTATGTCCAGATCATCTTGAGAACCTCTCAAATACACTACCTTGCTCTTCTCCGGGTATGCTCCGCTAGCCAGCTACAGTACCCTCCAGTATCTTTTTTTTAGACCATCGTAGTGTGTTATGTGGCCACATAATTTTAGTTTCCTAGACGTAACATTACCTTTCTATCTATCTCTCTCTCTTTCTCACCCTCTCTCTCTCTCTCTCTCTCTCTCTCTCCATCTTCCCACCCCAACTGTATATAAAGTGAAGGTCATCAGTTTTATCAGAAAAGACAGAATGCGAAACGACGGCATTCGAAGTATGGTCGGCACTACGTCTTGTGCAGAAAACATATCCAGGCAGAAAATACGCTGGTTCGTTCATCTCAAGGGAATGCACCCTCATCAGCTTCCACTAACGGCTTAGAATTCTGGTAGAACTGGCTACAGGGAAAGGGGCTGGACGCGAGGCAGGTGGATAGATGACATTTGAGTGATTCTGCAACGATACGGGCTCACATTGAACGACGCAACGCACTTGGCGCAGGACAGACCAATCAAATTATCTCCACTGACGTTTAGCGCCATTAGTGGGGGAAAAACGTACATATATATATTGATATGTCTATGTGGGTATGCGTGTGTACGTGTGTGTCTGAGAGAGAGAGAGAGAGAGAGAGAGAGAGAGAGAGAGAGAGAGAGAGAGAGATAGCATGGTCAAGGGGTGGGTATAACGTCCGTTTTACAATCACAATTTCCCAGGTTCTAATCCCTTGAAAATTTGGCAAGAGATGGTGCTTTTTTCAGATGGGATATGATGGGAGCGACATTCTGCAAAGGACGTGCTAGATGATGATGATGGTGATGATGATATATCCTGCAATATCATACGCATAGTTCTAAGAGCATGTGATACCTTTACATCTCAAAACGTGGCCATCGGTCCATCAGTTTCAGTTCTGTACGTTGAACTGTTTAAATAAGATTGATGGTTGCTTTGTCATTACCATCAATAGTTTTCAGATTTTTGCCTGTTTTTGGTTTTAGATGTAAAACATTGAAACGACATTGTTTCTTGTTAGTTACTTTATTTTTAAAGTAAATATCGTTAAACGTATTGAAAACATGTATTGATACCACACGTTCACTCACAATTTATTATTCATGTCAGCGTCCGACTGAAAAGTTCAAGTTCTGTGCTCGTATTCGACCTGACAGTATAGCAAGAACAGTTAATCGGCTCACCTCTTATGTGTGTGTGTTTGTGCCTGTGTGTGTGTTTGTGCCTGTGTGTGTGTTTGTGCCTGTGTGTGTGTTTGTGCCTGTGTGTGTGTTTGTGCCTGTGTGTGTGTTTGTGCCTGTGTGTGTGTTTGTGCCTGTGTGTGTGTTTGGGCCTGTGTGTGTGTTTGTGCCTGTGTGTGTGTTTGTGCCTGTGTGTGTGTTTGTGCATGTGTGTGTGTTTGTGCCTGTGTGTGTGTTTGTGCCTGTGTGTGTGTTTGGGCCTGTGTGTGTGTTTGTGCCTGTGTGTGTGTTTGTGCCTGTGTGTGTGTTTGTGCCTGTGTGTGTGTTTGTGCCTGTGTGTGTGTTTGTGCCTGTGTGTGTGTTTGTACCTGTGTGTGTGTTTGTGCCTGTGTGTGTGTTTGTGCCTGTGTGTGTGTTGTGCCTGTGTGTGTGTTTGTGCCTGTGTGTGTGTTTGTGCCTGTGTGTGTGTTTGTGCCCGTGTGTGTGTTTGTGACTGTGTGTGTGTTTGTGCCTGTGTGTGTTTTGTGCCTGTGTGTGTGTTTGTGCCTGTGTGTGTGTTTGTACCTGTGTGTGTGTTTGTGCCTGTGTGTGTGTTGTGGTCTAACGACAGAAGTGGACTGAAGATATATATATAGACAGACAGACAGACAGACAGACAGACAGACAGACAGACAGATAGATAGATAGATAGATAGATAGATAGATAGATAGATAGATAGATAGATAGATAGATAGCTAGATAGATAGATAGATAGATAGATAGATAGATAGATAGATAGATAGATAGATAGATAGATAGATAGATAGTTAGATAGATAGATAGATAGATAGATATATAGATAGATAGATAGATAGATAGATAGATAGATAGATAGATAGATAGATAGATAGATAGATAGATAGATAGATAGATAGATAGATAGATAGATAGATAGATAGATAGATAGATAGATAGATAGATAGATAGATAGATAGATAGATAGATAGATAGATAGATAGATAGATAGATAGATAGATAGATAGATAGATAGATAGATAGATAGATAGATAGATAGATAGATAGATAGATAGATAGATAGATAGATAGATAGATAGATAGATAGATAGATAGATAGATAGATAGATAGATAGATTCTCTAATTGGATTGGTTTTGCGATGGGAAGTTATGATTTTTTTATTATGAAACGATCCTTTCATGTGAAGGCGGTTTCCTGCATGGGAAGATAATTCTGCCAAATGATGTCATTGTCATTTGGACGGGGTCCTATCAAGTGAATCTGATGGTGTCATGGGGACGTGGTCCTATCAAGTGAATCTGATGGTGTCATGGGGACGTGGTCCTATCAAGAGCCGATCGTGTTATTTGGAAATGATCATGTCAAGTTGAGGTGATAATTTGATGGAGATTTGATTCTTAATCGGTCTTGTCATGAGGATACGATCATGTCGAGTAAAGGTGATCATATCCTTGAGTCGATCATCCTGTCCGGTAAAGGTGATCATATCTTTGAGGCGATCATCCTATCGGGAAAGGCGATCATATCTTTGAGGCGATGATCATGGGTAAAGGCGATCATATCTTTGAGGCGATCATTCTGTCGGGTAAAGGCGATCATATCTTTGAGGCGATCATCCTGTCGGGTAAAGGTGATCATATCCTTGAGGCGATCATCTTGTCGGGTAAAGGCGATCATATCTTTGAGGCGATCATCCTGTCTGGTAAAGGTGATCATATCCTTGAGGCGATCATCCTGTTGGGTAAAGGCGATCATATCCTGGAGGCGATGATCATGTCGGGTAAGGGTGATCATATCCTTGAGGCGATCATCCTGTCGGGTAAAGGCGATCATATCCTGGAGGCGATGATCATGTCGGGTAAATGTGATCATATCCTAGAGGTGATGATCCTGTCACACGCTAATAGCTCCCATAAAGGGAGCCCTGTAGCGCCGTGGTTAGAGAGCTGGCTTCGCATATAAGTGGTCCTGTTTTCATTCAGTCCGCCAAGTCATGTGAAATGTGAACCTCGAAATGTGACATCGGTAACATCTCAAAAAGAAGATAAATAGAAGACGAAGAGCCGGGAGAAACGATTGATTGAAGGAAGTGTCTTTGCCTCGTTCATATAATATCAGAAAGAAGCAGTCCTTGATTTTCTTTTTAATTGAAGGACGACATAATATCATCTGAGGATAGCTAGTAAACATTTTGACAAACTTCCTGCTAAAGAAAGCACTTCGTCAACATACAAAGAGAGAAGCAAGGGTCCATTTTCAAAATTGACATGTTTTTTGTTGCTCATATTGTTGTGGAAGGAGTTGTTATTGTATATATTGTTGTAGCTGTTGGTGGTGTTATTGTTGGTATTATGATTGTTGGTGTTATGGTTGGTGGTTGTAGTTATTGGTCTGTGTGTTGGTGTTATGGTTGTTGGTGTTATGGTTGTAGTTATTGGTCTGTGTGTTGGTGTTATGACTCCAGCTTGTAGTGTGGTTGTTGGTGTTTTTGTCGTTGATGTTGTTGTAATTGTTGTTGGTTTTATTGTGCAGCAGACGGAACGGGGTGTTGCTTTCTTGGCTTACTCAGGCCGCAACTCAACAATCCACATCTACAGTCTAAAAATCTATCACAACTAACACTTCAATAACTAACTAAGGACACTCATTTAAAAAACAAGCAAAAGACTAATTATTTATTACTACACGTTACACTTCCACGTTTCTACCATACACAACTTCCTACACGCTCCTAACTAATGGTTACCCAACTTAACTCATTCACTACCGCTAAACCTAAAACTATTGTCCACAGTCCACCTTCCGAACTTGGCCTCCGTAACGTAATCAGAATTATGTCGTATTGACGCTGATGGTTAATTCGTAGTTTAAACCCAACCCAGGTAAAAGGTCCTTGGCTCCATTGCTCAGCGACGACTGCCGATCTGCTTGGTGGATGTCGAAAGAATAGGCTACTGCTGTGAATCTAAGATGACTACAAACTTGGCTAGGCAGGCACAGGTTTAAACTGGCGTGTGTTAAACCAAGGTAGGTTGGCCCACGTGTCAAATGGTAAAGTTTTATCTCAGCAGATCTAGATCTAGGAAGCCTGTTCTTTCCTATAGCGGGTATCTATGACTGATCTAGACTGCTTTTGTGAGATCTCTGCGATGACTATTAACTTGAAAGGTCGCCCACGTGGCTAAAGCTGGTTAAAATGTTAACCTGATGAAATTATATCTAATTACGCACAAATGAATACTTTACTTCCGCAAACTAGAACTCTTTCAATGCGACGTTCACTCTCCTCTTACTGAATCGACTCTCAAAGTGATTCCCTCTCTGAATCGTCTGTCTAGAAATGCTCCTCTTCAAATGTATATTTGGAAATGCTATCTCTCTCTCTCTCTTTCTCTCTCTCTCTCTCTCTCTCTCTCTCTCTCTCTCTCTGTATCGATGTGAAATATCTCGTTCAAATGTATCGAGCTCCCGGCCAGCGTAGGTTTTTATAACACCGGCCTTTTTCTCTGCCGGTCCAACTTTAAAAATGGTGTCCTGGACACCGATATTAATCCGCGACTCTGTCGTGGTATTACTGACGTGAGTTCTCAGGTCCGGTGGAAAGTCCACCTCTAAATTAATATAATTATTTAATTACGCTTGCGTGTAATTCTAGACAAAATAATCTCTCAATAGGGAGACACGATTTGTCTGCAAAGACTAAATCTGTCACAATTGTCGTTATTGTTATGATTGTAGTTATTGGTGTTGTTCTTTGTGTTGTGGGTATTGCTTATGTCGTTGGGAGCCATGGTTGTTGCAGTGATAGTTATTGGTGTTATAGTTGTTATTTTTTTGCTTGTTGTCATTGGTGTGCTTGTTGTGGTTATTGATATTGGTGTGGTTGTCGTTGTTGCGGGTGAAAAACAGTAGCCGAGCTGTTTCGCGTCCAATCTCAAGTTTCCTTTGCAACAGGGATCTAGTTTTCCCTTGTGACTTTCTTGCAATCTGTTGGATTGGAGTTGTACGCTCTATCCTGCATCTCAGATAGATATCCAACATCATGGCTGGTCATGTACGAGACATCCAACATCAGGGCTGGTATAGACGATATAGCCAACATCATGGCCGGTGTGGACGAGACATCCAACATCATAGCCGGTATAGACGAGACATCCAACATCATAGCCGGTAAGGACAAGATATCCAATATCCTGGTCGTTATGGACGAGATATCCAACATCATAGCCGGTATGGACAAGACATCCAACATCATAGCCGGTATATACGAGACATCCAACATCATAGCCGGTATAGACGAGACATCCAATATCATGGCCGGTATATACGAGACATCCAACATCATAGCCTTTATGGACCAGATATCCAACATCACGGCCGGTATGGACGAGACATCCAACATCATAGCCGGTATGGAAGGTAGTCAAAAACAATGCGACAGAAAGCCATGATGAGGTACTTGAAGAAAAACGTTCGCTCGTGGTATTTTCACAGCAGACCTACGTCCTGGTCATTTATTGTAATCCAGGAATGTACTTGAGGTGTCGTATTTAATTTATATCGCTATTGCTCTATTTCGTCTCGTATTTTTTCCGCCATTTCCTTTTCCACCTTTTTTTAAGATGAGTTTTCTTTTAATCTCCAGAAGAATAATTGGCTGCAACATGTTGTTTTAGTATTCTTCTGTTTGTCTGTTGTGCGTTGATGTTACATCGAGACTTGATAACTTCAATATGCCCATGTTACTCCCATGCTTACCATGTTAGAGAGTTGTCGTCATTAAAAGATTGGTCTAAAACGTGTCGGTTATTTACGACGCCATTTTCTACCGACTCTTATACTTTCTTCTGTGTTATCTCTCATTTTATATTTGCACTGGGGAGATTTGTTATGTTCTCTGCTACTGGGAGTGTCATCAATCAAACATAGAACAAACAGTATGACAGCTTGGTTTGCGTATATATGAAAACACACACGCCTCCTATTCTCTGATTGATTTTAACGCCTTGTCGGTGCACCGCGTGATTACTTCCCCTTTGGGCGCGACCAGACTTTCCTGTGCGATAAGACAACGGTGGATCTCTTTTTGAGAGCGGTTTGGATTGCCGGTCGCTCCGCCGGTCTCACATATCTATTATATGCGGAATGTCCGATGAGCAGGGTCAGTGCAAGAAATGGCAGTGGCTTGCTTGTCTCATTCATGCATTGTCGTCGCCTTTGAAAGTCTGAGTGACAGAATGACTAGCGTTCTCGTTTCTAGAGATACAGAGGCCAGGTTCGATCCCTGGTGCCAGCAAGGTCCAGGATACCCGGCTGTAAATGTGTGCCTACCTACAGTTATTCAAGTTTCTAACACCTCATCAGTGATGACATTCTCTAAAATAGGGTTACTTTTTCCATTTAAATCATTTGTGTATACTTTTTTTTAGTCCACAAGCTCGACAAAATCCTTGATCATAGTGATAGGAGAATGGCCCACAAGCTGGACAAAATCCTTGATCATAGTGATACCAGAGAAGGCTAACCTCCAACAGTGTCAGCACTACACAACCATCAATCTGATTGGCCGCGCCAGTAAAGGAGTGCTCAATGTCATCTTTAACAGACTGTAGCCACAGGAGGAAGAAATTATTGCGGAAAAACAAGCGGGTTTCAGAGCTGATCGAAGCACAATAGAACACATTTTTAACCTACGCTTGATAAGAGAAAAATACACTCAGCACAAACAGAAATTGGGCTAGGTCTTCGATGACTTTAAAAAGGCTTTAGATAGGGTGGGACATGAGGCCCTATTGGAAACTCTGAGCAAGTACAAGATGGCGGCTCACCCACGTCATTGATAAACTATTCTCCGATGCCAGCAGTGCAGTTTACCTCAACAAGATCACAGGTGAATGGTTCCGCACGACAGTCGGCGTGCGTCAGGGGTGATTCCTCTCTCCGACACTTTTTGATGTTTTTGTAGAACGCATTATGTCAGAAGCATTGGATGAACACGTAAGGGCGATCAGTGTAGGTGGACGCACACTCACCAACCTCCTGTTTGCCAACGACATTACCGGTCTGGCTAGAACAGAACCTGAACTTGCAAGGCTAGTCGCAAACCTGGACAATGCTGCCCATAAATGTGGGATGGAAATCAGTGCAGAGAAGAGTAAGGTCATGGTCAACGCCCCAGAGGGTATTTTAAACCCGATTATGGTCAAAGCTAAACCACTGGAAAGTGTTACGCGGTTCAAATATCTGGGAGTAGAAATGAATGCGGAGGGGTCTATAGCGGAGATCCAGTCTTGAACAGCGATGGCCATGGTCGCCTGGCCACTGCGAATAATCTGGAAAGACAAGAACATTAGCCTTAAATCGAAGCTGACTTTAATGTATACAATGGCCACTTCGGTATACCTCTACAGTCATTCACGTGGGTAGATCCAATATGGAACATAATTTCAGAATTGGAGAGAACAATATTAGAAAGATAGATAAGGAAAGGGATCTAGGGGTTATAATAGATCATACAGGAAAGGTGAGTGAGCAAGTTAAGGTAGCAGTGAAAAAGGCAAATGCTATGTTAGGTATGATAAAAAGAAATATTAAACATAGAAGCAAGGAAGTGTTAGTCCAACTGTATAAAGCTTTAGTTAGACCTAGATTGGAGTATTGTGTACAGGTGTGGAGTCCTTATCATAGAGGGAATATAAACATGCTGGAAAGAATACAAAAAAGAGCGACAAAGATGATAGTGGGATTCTAGAATTACAGTTATGAGGAAAGAGAAAAACCGGCCTACAGTGTCTAAAAGAGAGGAGAATTCGTGGTGACAATACAAGTTTATAAGATGATCAGAGGAATGGATAAATTAGACTATAACAAGCTTTTTAAAATACAGCCACCCAAAATAACAAGAGGGCGTAGCTACATGTTGACTAAAGAGAGGTCCAGGTTAGATATTAGGAAATATTTTTTTAGTCAGAGAGTGGTGTCTGCTTGGAATGCATTGCCAGGGGAGGTAGTGGAGGCAGGGACAGTTAATGCATTTAAGAATAAACTGGATGCGCATAGCTTTTAGAGCAAGGTGATGTAAATGTAACTAGTTGTATACAGACTCTGCAGGGTCTTCTAAAGATGTTAAGTTAAGTGAGACTTGGACTCCGACGGCTGCCCTAGAGCGTACAACTTGCGGAATGGAAATGAGATGCTTGCGAAGAATTCTTGGCATTTCCTATCTGGATCGCGTTACAAACGAAAGTGTTCTTAAAATTGTTAGGAAGGAATTAGGCCAGTATAAAAACCTACTAACTGAATTAAAAGTCACGAAAATTGACATGGTATGGACATATATCACGATCGATGGGGCTGACCAATACCGTCCTGCAAGGCACTGTGTCTGGGAAGCGTGGGAGAGAGAGAGAGAGAGAGAGAGAGCGAGCGAGAGAGAGACCAAAAAAATAGATGGGAGGACAATATAAAGGAGTGGACGGGAAGGTCTACTTCTGAAACTAATATCCTGGCGAAAAATCGAGACGTATGGCGGTAACTGGTTTGACAAACTGCAAAAACGGTGCCTCAACGACCTTCTAGGTTACGGGACTGATGATGATTATGATGATGGTGATGATGATGATGATGATGATGGTGATAGTCTTTGCAGTTGTTTCTCCCAGTATTTTATAATTTGTTTCGAACAGATTGTGTGTATCCCCAAAGTCTATTCATGTATTGACATAAATTTTGGGTTCGTCCAAAAATCACGTGATTTTTACAACCGCCCCAGTTTTGTCCATCTGCTTGCCATTAGCCCCCATCCTTTATTCATGTGATTTCCAGACGACGCGGGTTTGTTGGCGGCATCAAGTCTACGTGTCATTAACCACTATCGTTCCAGGTGTTGACACATGGCTGTAACTTACGTACTTTATGAATGGTTCGTGTTGATACTCAAATTATGGCGGGACTGAGTTCAGCTACACTGACTCAAAGAAGAAAGAAAGAAATGGTTGTCTTAGCTCTTTCTATCTTCCTCCCAACTATTAAATGTTAAAACATGTCTAATCTCCTACCTATATATCGGTCTTAGCTCCTACCTACATATTGTCCGTATAGCTCAGATCTGTTACACAAATTAAAAGTCGAGATACACAGACATACTTTCCTGTGGGAAGATCAGGCAACCAGTCAGTAGAACCCGCTCTCCGGTGGGGAGAACAGATGAACAATAAAACGTGGTCTCCTAGTCTGCCGACTTCATGAGACGCAAGTGGTACGGTGTCAATCGAAGCTCGAGCTTGACTGTCAGGTAACATCATTATTTGATATCACAGAAGTTTGAGATTGACCGTTAAGTAACATAATTATTTGATATCACAGAAGTCTGAGATTGACCGCCAGGTAACGTAATTATTTAATATCACAGAAGTTTGAGATTGACCGTTAAGTAACATAATTTTCTGAAATCACAGAAGTCTGAGATTGACTGTTAAGTAACATAATTATTTGATATCACAGAAGTCTGAGATTGATCGTTGAATAACATAATTATTTGATATCACAGAAGTCTGAGATTGACTGTTAAGTAACATAATTATTTGATATCACAGAAGTCTGAGATTGATCGTCGAATAACATAATTATTTGATATCACAGAAGTCTGAGATTGGTCGTCGAGAATCACACATGATTATTTGATATCACAGAAGTCTGAGATTGGTCGTCAAGAATCACAAATGATTATTTGATAGCATAGAAGAAGTAGAGACGCTGTTGCTCCCATTGCGTGATATGGAAATTAGCAACAGTTAGAATAGTTTATTGACTTGTTTAATGACTTGACCATGTCGTTCCTAGTCAACCTTTAAGTGTGTTTGTTAATCAGAGACCTTTCTGTCAGCTATTTAGGTTTTGGTCTTGCTCCATCCATAATCCTCGATCGTTCAGAGATTGTCTGTCTGTGTCGTTGTAATTGTTATTTGTCGTCCTGGATGTGTGTTTCATTTGCTCTTTTCTGTAGGTTCTTGTCATAGTGGTCGGCCAGTAGCATTATGTTTATTCGGCAAATTTTTCCAATATTTATATGAACTAACAGGGCACTCATTGGTTGCATTGTTTATTTGATTGCGTGGAAAGGATTAAATTTGAGTGGAGCAATCCCGAGGAGCTTAAATAATGCTTGCTTAAGCTTGGACAGGGACAATGTTCACGAAGATCAAACATCAAGTTAACATCATCAAACTTTCTTTATCTCTGTCGATCTACACGAGTACACTGCCAATATGACGTATCCTATCGACCTACATGAGTACACTGCCAACATGACGTATCCTGTCCATCTACACGAGTACACTGCCAATATGACGTATCCTGACGACCTACGCGAGTACACTGACAACATGACGTATCCTATCGCCCTACACGAGTACACTGCCAACATGACGTATCCTGGCGACCTACACGAGTACACTGCCAACATGACGTATCCTGACGACCTACACGAGTACACAGCCAACATGACGTATCCTGACGACCTACACGAGTACACTGCCAACATGACGTATCCTGACGACCTACACGAGTACACTGCCAACATGACGTATCCTGACGACCTACACGAGTACACTGCCAACATGACGTATCCTGACGACCTACACGAGTACACTGCCAACATGACGTATCCTGACGACCTACACAAGTACACTGCCAACCTGACGTATCATGTGGACTTACACGAGTACACTGCCAACCTGACGTATCCTGTGGACCTACACGAGTACACTGCCAACCTGACGTATCATGTGGACTTACACGAGTACACTGTCAACCTGACGTATCCTGTGGACCTTCACGAGTACACTGCCAACCTGACGTATCATGTGGACTTACACGAGTACACTGCCAACATGACGTATTCTCCCTTAAATTTTTTATGAATTATTAATGTTTCGTTGGAATTGTACCGTCGCGCGATCTAAGGAAGACTCGATGCGATTGTTCTGTCAGATCTGATTCCAAGCTGGGGTCGGGATTCACTGAACAATCTGTCCATTCTTCTGATGTGTATCTGTTGCCATAAAGATACATCTCCTGCTGGTAGAGGTATGCCATGGTGGCTAATATTGATGTTTTTATTATAATCAACCCCAGTAAATACCCCACAATCAACCACAGAACATGCCCCTCAATCATCCCCGCGAACATATTCCACAATCAAACACAATACATACCACCCAATCAACCCAACCTCCCTACATACTCCTCAATCAACTAACCCCCCCTCCCCTTACATTATATACTCCTCAATCAACCCAACCCCCTATATACCCTTCAATCAACCCAACCCCCTACATACTCCTCAATCAACCCCCCCCCCCCCCTACATTATATACTCCTCAATCAACCCAACCCCTATATACCCTTTAATCAACCCAACCCCACTACATACCCCTTAACCCCCGCAACATACCCGTCGATCAACCCTGCTACATACCCGTCAATCAACCCTGCTCCATACCCCTTAACCCCCGCTACATACCCATCAATCAACCCCGCTACATACCCGTCAATCAACCCTGCTACATACCCCTTAACCCCCGCTACATACCTGTCAATCAACCCTGCTACATACCCGTCAATCAACCGTGCTACATACCCCTCAATCAACCCTGCTACATACCCCTTAACCCCCGCTACATTCCCGTCAATCAACCCTGCTACATACCCATCAATCAACCCTGCTACATACCCCTTAACCCCAGCTACATACCCATCAATCAACCCTGCTACATACCCCTTAACCCCAGCTACATACCCCTCAATCAACCCTGCTACATACCCCTTAACCCCAGCTATATACCCTTCAATCAACCCTGCTAAATACCCCTTAACCCCAGCTTCATACCCCTCAATCAACCCTGCTACATACCCCTTAACCCCAGCTACATACCCCTAATTAAGCCCCCTACTTGCCACCACCTCCTCATCCCTCCTTTTCTCCCCTACCCAGCAGTGTTACCATTTCATTTCTAGTTTGCTCGTGTCAACACACACACATCATCTGACCGGATGTCCACGTCACGAATGAATGGCGGACATGATAGCCCCAAACGTTCAAGGCCTTGGCTGCTGTCATCGTCGACAATGTAGCTAAAGGAAAGGTCAGAGTATGTAATCCTGTTGCTGAAAACTGCTGAGCTCCTGTTGGTCTGCTTACAGGGCAGTGATGTCAATTAACCATAACATAACATAACATAACATAACATAACATAACATAACATAACATAACATAACATAACATAATTGAAGCGTAGAAACAACATTTTTGGTTTATTTTGCTTCAGTAATTTGTTGTAGCTACCATATTGTTGTAGCTACCGTATTGTTGTAGCTACCGTATTGTTGTAGCTACCGTATTGTTGTAGCTACCGTATTGTTGTAGCTACAGTATTGTTGTAGCTACCGTGTTGTTGTAGCTATGATATCGTATTGTTGCAGCTACCGTGTTGTTGTAGCTACCATATTGTTGTAGCTACGGTATTGTTGTAGCTACCGTATTGTTGTCGCTACCGTATTGTTGTAGCTACCGTGTTGTTGTAGCTATGGTATCGTATTGTTGCAGCTACCGTGTTGTTGTCGCTACCGTATTGTTGTCGCTACCGTATTGTTGTCGCTACTGTATTGTTGTAGCTACCGTATTGTTGTCGCTACCGTATTGTTGTAGTGTTCCGATTGTTCTCACTAGCCTATCAGTCCAATACTAATCGATCAATCATGTTGCAACCATAAGCAGTAACGAACGTGGGAACACACGACTTGCTGCTTTCGTCCAGCAAATCTAGAATCTTAATTCAGCTGAAGAAACAAAATGTTCATTGAACTTGGGAATTTAATTAAACAAACGTCCTTCCCTGTCTTGCGTGTTGAGCTCGTGCATAAATTAGTCATTTATATCTGGCTTTTCGTTGATACTCGGCGAGAGAAAACGAGATGGCAACTCCTTGTCTGTGCTATGCTTTCCTAAATTTCTTCCCACTTTCCTTCTCTTTACCGAAGTCTGCAAAATTTTGAATGCGAAAAAAATAAGAACATAAAATAAGCGTAATAAATATATGACGTAAAAGGCATTTACAGAAAGATCATGCTATTTGTGTTCTACTGTTAAATTTGATCATTCCAAAGTCAAGTTTTTAAAAAAAAACCTTTAGAGTGCTTTATCAATTTTTTATTTTTTTATATCAGAAAAGGATAGGTCAAGGATTTTTATTATTCCAAAGTTATGCTTTCTTTGACCTTTTCAGTGATCTTAAAAATATGTTTTTAATATCGAAAAAAAAAATTTATGCATTGTTTAGTTGATTGACCCCTTTTTAGTGATTGCGAAGGTGCAGCTGAAGTTAAGGATAAACAGAACGATGCAAGTCAGCAGGCCACGGTACTGCAGGCCACGGTACAGCAAGTCACGGTACAGCAGGCCACGGTACAGCAGGCCACGGTACTGCGTACAATACCTGAAAGAAGATGATAAGAAAAACGAGTTCCGTATAACACTCAGGAATAAATATCAAGCACTGGAGCAGCTAGATGAAGGGGCCAGTATTGAGGATAAATGGGAACAAGTACAAAGTACATGGAAAATGCATGCGAGGAAGTGCTAGGAATGAAGGAACGGCAGTATAGAGAATGAATGACAGCAGAAACAATCACTAAGATCGATAAAAAGTGAACTAAGAAAATGGCAAATTGACTCAATAGTCAAACGAGAGCCGCAAAAAACACAGTACAGAAAGAATATGTAGAGAAACAAGGAAGTTAACAAGACCATTAAAGTGAACAAAAAATGTTACATTGATGGTCAACTGATGAAGCGAAAGAGGCTGTAGGAAAGGAAAATATGAAAGGTCTATATGAGGCCACCAAGAAACTATCGGGAAAGGATCAACAACAAGGTAGACCAATCAAAAATAAACTTGGGGAAAGATAAAGATGGGTAGAATGTAGAATACTTTGAAGAGCTTTTAAACAGACCAGTTCCAGACAACCAACTAGGCATCCCACCAGCAGAGGAGGACCCGCCGATCAACTGTGATAATCCAAGTAATGAAGAGATTAGAAGAGCGATAGAGTTTCCAAGGGACGGAAAAGTAGCAGGACCTGATGGGATACCACCGGAAGCCATAAAAGCAGATGTTGAAACATCTACTAACATGGTCCACAACTTGATAGGCGCCATCTTGGAGCAAGAAAGCTTACCAAAGGACTGGAGAGCGGGCTACCTGGTGAAATTGCATAAGAATGGAGGTTTACAGGAATGCAAAGACCATTTGGAAAAATGTTATTGTCAGTGCCGGGGAAGGTGTAATACTAGTAATAGTAATACGTAGGTGTAATACGAGTAATACTAGAAAGGTTGAAAAAGGCAGTGGATAACAAGATAAGGGATGAGCAGGCGGCTTCAGACAGAATAGATCATGCATTGACTAGATAGCCAGATAAGGGATGAGCAGGCAGGCTTCAGACAGAATAGATCATGCATTGACTAGATAGCCAGATAAGGGATGAGCAGGCAGGCTTCAGACAGAATAGATCATGCATTGACTAGATAGCCAGATAAGGGATGAGCAGGCAGGCTTCAGACAGAATAGATCATGCATTGACCAGATAGCCACATTGCGGATAATTCTGGAGCAATCATTGGAATGAAATTAGATTTTGTACATTCGTTGATTATGAAAAGGCTTCAGATAGTTTAGACAGAGATATACTCTGGAAACTACTGAGGCACTATGGAATTCCTCAAAAGCTCACAAACATAATTAGACAGACGTATGGAAGTATGCAATTTAGAGTTATATACGAAGGACAACTCACAGAACCATACAAATTAAATCAGGGGTACGACAGGGTTGCCTACTGTCGCATTTCCTGTTCATCTTGGCAGTGGACTGGATTATTAAAGTAACAACAAATGAGATAAATAGAATCTAGTGGACGTTTAATAAACAGCTGGAGGACCTGGATTTTGCAGATGATATAGCCCTTGTGTCCCACAGTCAAAGCCAAATGCAAAGGAAACCTGATAGACTGGAATATACCTCTAAACAAGTCGGTTTGAAGATCTATTAGGAAAAGATAAACATAATTATGGTCAATGTAGCAAACACATAACAAATCCAGCTGAGAGAAACGCCACTAGACGAGGTAGAGATATTTACATCCCTATGAAGTATCATCAACAAGGAAGGAGGGACAGACGAGGATATAAAAACAAGGATACAAAAAGCGAGTTGAATTCGTAATGTTGAAACCCATATGGAACTCCAAAGAAATAAGTAGGAAGACAAAAATAAAGATTTTACAATTCAAATGTGAAGCCAGTCCTGTTGTATGGAGGTAAATCTGGAGGATGACCAAGGGCAATGCCAGGAGACTGCAGGGTTTTGTCAACAGATGGCTGGAGGATGACCAAGGGCAATGACAGGAGACTGCAGGGCTTTGTCAACAGTTGTCTGGAGGATGACCAAGGGCAATGACAGAAGACTGCAGGGTTTTGTCAACAGATGTCTGGAGGATGACCAAGGGCAATGACAGGAGACTGCAGGGTTTTGTCAACAGATGCCTGAAAAAGATTCTTGGTATAAAATGGTTTGACAAAGTTACAAACGACAGACTGTGGGAGAGAGCAGGACAATGTAAATTGGAATAGGAAGTCTTAGGAAGAAAGTGGAGATGGATGGGTCATACATTAAGAAAGCCCCAGACTAGTATCACCAGGCAATCAGTGTCATGGAACCCCCAGAGAAGGAGAGGCATAAGCAAACCAATGAATACATGGAGATGAGTTCTGAATGCTGAAGTAAAAGAAAACGCTTGAAGGAAGTGAAACAGATTTCACTGGACAGAGCTGCTTGGCGAGGGTTTGTTGATGGCCTATGCACCTCTGGGTGATAGAAGGGGAAAGAGATTGTTTAGTTGTTTTTTTGGGGGTTTTTTTTGTTGGTTTTTTGCATTGCTGGTAATGATTAATTATTTTTGGAAAGGTAAGCCATTCCGAGTTAAACATTACCAACGAATATTTTATTTCCACTTCTGAGTCCGCGAGGGAAGTTACGAGTGAGGTATATCTGGTGAGCTGTCGAGTTTATGAGCTGTCGAGTTTGTGAGCTGTCTTGTGAGCTGTCGAGCTTATGAGCTGTCGAGCTAGACGAAGTACACCAACCTAAGCCGCTTCTAGTACCGTTGCTACCATTAAGCATGTGTTACGTTAATGTTTTGTCACAAGTCTAAACCACTTTATCCATTTCGCTAGCGCGAGCAAAACATTTCATACCATGCCCACACGAATACACAATAACAAACATACACACACACACACACATACACAAGCACACAAACCCACATACACACACGCATATACACAAACACACATATGATTACACACATACGCACACAAACATACACACATTTACATATATATACACACACAAACACACCCTAAAAAAGTTAGTTGCTCATCACAAGCGAAGATGTCTGCACCGCCTGACAGTTTCTGTCTTGATGATATAACTTGCGCTGTATTTGATTTTAAGTGGGCAAGAAGCTACGCTGGTCATCAACCTCACTCTCTCGTCCAAAACTGTCTTTGAGCAGTGGCAAGACATAGGTCAGGATGAATTGAGGTCATTCAGAATGCAGGCACTGGCCCCACCTCCCATGAGACCAGGAGTAGCTTCATTTTTATTCGACTCGAACCCACGCCGTTTCCACTGTTAGGTTCGTCGCTTTGTGAGGTAAATGTTTTACAGCTTGACCCTAGCGACACATCCAAAAACACACATACACACACACACACATATATATATTATATATGTACTAGTATTATAGACCTTGGGAGCACTCTTCTCTAATGACTAAAGAAACTGTTCCTGGTCACGATACCAAAGATGACATTGTGTTGTAGATCTGGAGAAACTCAAATGATCTTGCATGTGGTGGAGCTCTGCTCTTCACCCTCGAGGTTACAGATGTCCAAATGATTCTGTCACTCCTCTCTTTCCTGCCTCTCGACTCACGACGCTGGCCAAATTATCTTAATGAACGTTATTATCACACTTGAATAACTGAAGGACACGTTTGTGCGGGAACCACAATGATATCGTTATTCACTTTAATAACTCTTCCTTCTGACACACACACTCATCTATTGGCCTCTGTAAATTTCTTTCAATCACTTCTTCACGGCCTCACTAATATTAATATATGTATACTTTTAGATTCTACAATAAAACTTTTGGAGTATTTCTCAGGTGGATGCTTTGTATGTTTTACAACCCAGTAGACCTTTCTCTTACTCATACCTTTCCTATTATTCATGAACATTCTGTTATCATTCGTTTATAAATGCAAAACCCTGCAAAACTATCGCCAGTGCTCCTCAACGCTTGCTTACTTGATGACAAGATAATGTTCAAGACTTGTCTCTGATAACTATTTCTGCTGAACGATTGGTTCCTGGAGTGGATACTGCTGAACGCCTGGTTCCTGTAGTGGATACTGCTGAACGCTTGGTTCCTGGAGTGGATACTGCTGAACGCTTGGTTCCTGGAGTGGATACTGCTGAACGCTTGGTTCCTGGAGTGGATACTACTGAACGCTTAGTTCCTGGAGTGGATACTGCTGAACGCTTGGTTCCTGGAGTGGATACTACTGAACGCTTGGTTCCTGGAGTGGTTACTGCTGAACGCTTGGTTCCTGGAGTGGATACTGCTGAACGCTTGGTTCCTCGAGGGGATACTGAACGTTTGGTTTCTGGAGTGGATACTGCTGAACGCTTGGTTCCTGGAGTGGATACTGGACGTTTGGTTCCTGGAGGGGCTACTGGACGCTTGGTTCCTGGAGTGGATACTGGACGTTTGGTTCCTGTGTGGGCTACTGGACGTTTGGTTCCTGGAGGGGCTACTGGACGTTTGGTTCCTGGATGGGCTACTGAACGTTTGGTTCCTGGAGGGGATACTGGACGCTTGGTTCCTGGAGGGAGGGGCTACTGGACGCTTGGTTCCTGGGTGGGCAATTAAACGTTTGGTTCCTGGAGGGGTTACTGGACGCTTGGATCCTGGAGGGGCTACTGAACGTTTGGTTCCTAGGTGGGCTTGTGGACGCTTGGTTCCTGGGTGGGCTACTGAACGCTTGGTTCTTGGGTGGGCTACTGAACGCTTGGTTCCTGGAGGGGATACTGGACGTTTGGTTCCTTGGTGGGCTACTGAACGTTTGGTTCCTGGGTGGGCTACTGAACGTTTGGTTCCTGGAGGGAGGGGCTACTGAACACGTGGTTCCTGGAGGGAGGGGATACTAAACGTTTGGTTCCTGGGTGGGCTACTGAACGTTTGGTTCCTGGGTGGGCTACTGAACATGTGATTCCTGGAGGGAGGGGCTTTTGAACGTTTGGTTCCTGGGTGGGCTACTGAACGTTTGGTTCCTGGAGGGAGGGGCTACTGAACACTTGGTTCCTGGAGGGAGGGGCTACTAAACGTTTGGTTCCTGGGTGGGCTACTGAACGTTTGGTTCCTGGGTGGGCTACTGAACGTTTGGTTCCGGGGTGGGCTACTGAACGCTTGGTTCCTGGAGGGGCTACTGAACGTTTGGTTCCTGTGTGGGCTACTGGACGCTTGGTTCTTGGAGGGGCTACTGGACGCTTGGTTCCTGGAGGGCTACTGAACGCTTTGATCCTGGACGGTATACTGCTAAACGTTTGCCTACAAAGATGGAGCTATCTTTTCGAACACAAGGTGCTCCGTATTTCATCAACCACTGCGTGTGGGACTTAAACGTGTAAGTGTCGCTACTGGACGTACTTTAACACCTGAGGATCTGTCTAACTTTCAGATGAGATCTCAGACGTTTGGTGAACTGGTTAGTGATTAATGTCTAGGAATCTACGTAGGTGCAGCTTGAAGCAGCTGTTATGACAATACATTGAGAAGAAACTCTCTGGAACTTGAAAACTGGCAGTCTCAGGAACAAGACTAATGATAGTACCGAAGATGGCTACTTCACGTGGTTTCCTCGTGGCGCACTTCTTTATCTATTGCAAACATTTTGTTATTCGAAACATCATTTAAACATCATTATCTACCTCCCCTTGCTATGCTGCCGGATATCTGAACTTGAATTTGCATTAATGTGGTCTGGTTTAAAGGTTCAAGACTTCTTTCTCTCTGCCAATATATCGCTGACTGAGCCTAACCGCTCCTCTAGCTCTGGGCTCCATTGTTCTCAATAGTCATGACGCGACCTTGGTCAGTTTCGCACGAGTTTAAAATGTACATATTTCTTCTCATATCTTTGCCGGGGTGGTAACATTTCTCGATGTTGAATCAGTAGTCTTTTTTAGACAATTCTACTTGAAAGGATTCAACTTGTCTAGTATTAAAGTGGTTGCTTGTCTAGTATGGCTGTTAAATAAAAAATGTTTATACTTTACTTGAATGTTTAACTATTATTCATGAACTTAAGGTTTTAACTTCTAAGGTGACTAAATCTGTCACACCAACCTAACTGGCTGGCTTCGCGCGAGATTTAGATGCCATACACTGGCGTGAACATTAATTGAGCCATTCAGCGTAGAAGTGGACACCACAGAATCTACGATGAGGAAGTCCAAGGTTGAGCACTTTTACTCCATTCTGATGTCACTTGGGAAGGGAAGGACGCGGCGCTGCGAGCAGAATATGCGTCATAAACATCTACTACAGAAGCTATCGGTGACCAGGACTTACCTTTAGATCTCAGGCATGCAGAGACATTTAAGTACGAACCTATGCTGAAATGAAGAGAAATGTAAAGAACAGGGTAAAATAAAGAAATAACCTTACATTCTGACTCAGGACTGATCGACCAGATGGTGATGATTATTGATATATGTATTTATAGAACCTCTTCACCTCACGGTAGAAGAGGAGCGACTACGTAAGTAATGTATATATATATATACATATATATATATATATATATATATATATATATATATATATATATATATATATATATATATATATATATATATAGAGAGAGAGAGAGAGAGAGAGAGAGAGAGAGAGAGAAAGAAGCTATACTAATTTGTGTTTCTCATTTGCAGGTTCTGGTGGGAAATGAGGAACGTCCGATTACAGTTCAAGACATATTCTTTGTGCATTCTTCGGAATCATTCCAGCTCTCTGTTTCATGTTAGTCTTGGTCAAATCTGGACGTTCCTGTAGACATGAGACAAGCGGCCTTTATTCTAAAAGGTGCCATCTGATTTTAATCAGCCGAATGCGACCTTGAGACGCCTTCCATTGCCCGAATTGCCTACATCACTGCAAGCTGTGGTCGCCATCACTGCTCAGATGGAGGTCAGCCTGAAGCCGTGTGTATGTGTGTGTAGACTCGTTGTATTGATAGCGTGCATGCTTGCACCAACATTGACCTTGAACTTTGATGGGTCACCAGGCTCCTACGCGATGTACCCTCCATGGGAGCCGTGTTTGAATGGATCCTTCTCTTTCGAGTTCAAGACAGAAGAACAACATTCACTGCTACTTTATCTCAACAAGGGGCAATACTTTTTCTTTGAGGTCAGGTTACTGAAAGGGAGAATTTGTCTCCGGATAAACACAGGAGAGGAAGCCATTTCAATCCGGGCAGGTAGGTCTGAACTGTCACAGTCTAATGTAGACTATTGGTTGTTTCGTCTGGACTGTTACAGTCTAATTTAGACTATTGGTTGTTTTGTCTAGACTGTCACAGTCTAATGTAGACTATTGGTTGTTTCGTCTGGACTGACACAGTCTAATGTAGACTATTGGTTGTTTTGTCTGGACTGACACAGTCTAATGTAGACTATTGGTTTTTTCGTTTGGACTGACACAGTCTAATGTAGACTATTGGTTGTTTCGTCTGGACTGACACAGTCTAATGTAGACTATTGGTTGTTTCGTCTGAACTGTCACAGTATAATGTAGACTATTGGTTGTTTCGTCTGGACTGTCACAGTCTAATGTAGACTATTGGTTGTTTCGTCTGAACTGTCACAGTATAATGTAGACTATTGGTTGTTTCGTCTGGACTGACACAGTCTAATGTAGGTAGACTATTGGTTGTTTCGTTAGCACATCAGATCTGTCACGGCAAAAATAAGGGACGAGGCGTATTTATTAGATCATTTCTTTTATTTCCTAGAAGAAGTAACTAAACAGCCACATAAACCAGTAAAAGTGTAAGCACTTTTAACAAATGTAAATTAATCTATACACACAAAATAAAATCGATAAACACACAGGAAACAGGTTTTTCCCTGTGATCCCTTCTCACTGTTGCATGGAAGATTATTTTTTTTTTGGGGGGGGGGGGGGGCGGGGGGGAGGGGATAGCCTAACATTCTAGACGAGGAAATCAACCAACATTCTAGACGAGGCAATCAATCAACATTCTAGGCGAGGCAATCAATCAACATTCTAGGCGAGGAAATCAACAATTCTAGACGAGGAAACCAACAACATTCTAGACGAGGAAATCTAAAAACGATTTGGGTAACACGACAAACTGAATGAAGAAAACAAAGAGCTCATTTGATTTCATGACAAGATGGGCGGTAAAACAGAAACAATCTTGGATAGACAAAGAGCCTATTTGATTTCATGACAGGATGGGCGGTAAAACAGAAACAATCTTCGATAGTAGGGCAATATGTCGAGGAAAACAAAGAACATTTTGTGTATCTTCTTCTTCTTCTTCTTCGTACGCTGTCAGACGTCACCTTGAATTTGTTCGAAGAAAGCAGCTGTCATCCTGAGGCTGTCGACGCTGCCAGAGAGCTTATCTAGTGACATATTTTGTATGAAAACTATGTACCTCAGAAACAAAGAGGCAAAAAGAAAACTTTAGATTCGGTGGCAAGGACAGGAGCTAGAACACTGCGCGTCTAATGAATATTTGAAGTGGAGTTAGACCGCACACTGTTCTACAAAATGCACTGGCAGGAAACAAAGTGTGAAATACACACAAGAAATAATATCATCCGAAAACTGACTGGCACAACATTAGGGGCAAAGTCATCAGACGTTTCAACGTCTGCACATGCCTTGTGTTTTTTCGAAGCTCAATACGCTGCGCCACTCTGAAAAAGCTCTGCCCGTGGTAAACTAGTTGAAATAAGAATAAATGTAGCGGGTCGAATAGTATCAGGGTGTCTTTTATTCACACCAATCGATAAAATATACCCGATAACAGGCATAGCACCACCCGAAATTCGAAGAAGTGTAGCAGTAGAAATAGAACGAGAAAAACAGGAGCAAAATCCAAGGAACTCAATGTTTGGACATCAGGAGCAGAGCACAAAACTCAAATTCAGACATAGCTTCCTAAATCAACAAAGCCAATGCAGACAAACCCTGAAAGTCGCTGTACGAGAGACGGCAAGAATTGGCGCAGGTCCTAGAGATGGAGCCCCTGGACATCATCTACCATACACAACATGGAAGTCGACGAACAGACTCCTAACTGGTGTATCACGGTGCAAAACGAATATGAAACTATGGGGATACACAGATGATGACACATGCGATTATAGCGCAATATAGGACCTAGACCACCTGATGACCTGCCCCAACCTCCAGGAAACATGCGATAGGCACGACATTCTAGAGGCAACTGACAAGGCAATCCATTTCGCTGAAAACTGGACGCATACTGTATAACGTGGTGTTTGGACACGGAAAGTAAGTAAGTATGAAAACTGCACGGGTAAAACAAAAACCATCTTTAGTAAGAAAACTGGACGGTAACACAAAGACCATCTTGGATAACATTTGACAAATTGGACGGCTAAAATTCTAGGAAATGTGGATAAACTGCCAGGAAAAAAAGGTAATCTAGAATAACTTGACAAACTAGGCCGAACAAATTAAGAATAGAAAACTGAAATACTTCCCTGGAGATTTGGTTATGGATGGACTAAATCGTTAAAGCTGCGAGACATGTCACTTGATGATGATGATGAAGCCCGTGCTGCAGAACGTACCGTTCTAAAATAATTATTACTTTTTGGCGAATTTCCTTTGTGGACCAAAAGCAGCAATACCTACATGTTCCTTATAGAGCAAACAGAGCACAGGGTCAGTGTAGGTGTTATGATTGACCTGGGGTAGATTGTTATATTATTCGCGTTTCAGACATATTTAGTCAACATTCAACCACCTCATCTCACTATTTCACCTGTCGATTCGGAGTAAATGACGTATTATATTTATTGTCCAAATTAACATAATTTTCAATGTATTATATATACTATAAAATATAATAGCAATAAGGTTAATAAAGACGACAGTTATCGATGATAATCTAAAAGGATTGTTCAGTACACGTTAGAGGGAAACGTTTATGATTGGAGGAATCGAACATACAACTAAATGATTGATAGATTGGCCATTATCAATCACAATTCACACACATTTTTCAAGATGTTCTGTATTTATATGTTTATGGTATAAGTTGGTCGTTAAAACCTTTCAAGTTTTTAGGGCATTTTTCTCTAGTAAAAGGCATCAATGAGCTGGTCGCCTATAACAGCAATATCAAATGTGTGTGAGTGCATGATCCTTATAAAATGTATAATATTGACACTCAATTATTAGATTCACATATCATTCTCACTCAAATATTAGATTCACTTAAACTTTCTCACTCAATTATTAGATTCACATATCAGTCTCACTCAAATATTAGATTCACTTAAACTTTCTCACTCAATTATTAGATTCACATCTCAGTCTCACTCAATTATTAAATTCACATATCAGTCTCACTTAATTATTAAATTCACATATCAGTCTCACTAAGTTTGTGTTGCACAATTCACCGACTCAAAAAAAATATGAAAAATTATTGCAGAGTAAAATATATTTTGAAGACGATTATTAAAGAAGTACAACTGATTTCTTAAACTCGGAAATGGTTTCTAAAAACCATTTCCAAGTTTAAGAAATCAGTTGTACTTCTTTAATAATCGTTTTCAAAACACAATTTTGAAAATTCATAAGGTTATTATCAGAAATTTGAAAGAAAAAAAACATTTCCCAGGGACAGAAATCCTACGTCATCAAAATAGTATCAAATTTTGAAAATATCTAGTCCCAAATAATTGGTTCATCGCTCCTCTCACGTCAGGATTTCCGCTTTGACCAGGGTTTATCGTTTATTTTGACCTTCACTTGCAGCTATTTTTAAACTTGACGTCACGGTAGCGACGAATAGGTATTGCTGTTCGAGGCTGATGCGGATCACGTGGTACCGTGGAACAGATAAACGGTGCCATCAACGATAGAAATTGTCAATGGTTATGTTGATTTCAAAGATCATTTACTTTTTCCTTGTTTGTCAGCAGTACTAGTGTAAGCGGTTGCAATCTTACTATTCATACTAGTTTAACCGGCACTTCTAAGTTGTGTATTTGTTATTGATTGGTTGTTTTTTGGCTTATAGATTGATTGCTGGCTGGACACATCAACGCATGCCATATATATAAACATATTTATAGATTGATTGCTGGCTAGACACATTAACGCATGCCATAAATATACACATATTTATAGATTGATTGCTGGCTAGACACATCAATGTATGCCATAAATATACACATATTTATAGATTGATTGCTGGCTGGACACATCAACGCATGCCATAAATATACACATATTTATAGATTGATTGCTGGCTGGCCACATCAACACATGCCAATAATATACACATATTTATAGATTGATTGCTGGCTGGACACATCAACACATGCCAATAATATACACATATTTATAGATTGATTGCTGGCTAGACACATCAACGCATGCCCCATAAATATTCAATTTCAAAAGGACCAAATAGGCTAAGACAAAACAGAAACTGTACAAATCAGATGTAGAAAAGATAAACTATGTCCTACTGGCTGAAGTGCAATAAAAGAATTCTCAGTAGGCTCACAACTGTGAGGATCAAATTATCGATCGCCACCCCGTTGGTCAGGCTGCCGTGACAGCCTGTTTCCAGGAATGTGATGAGGACGAGAGGTTGGGTCCTGGCCAACATGTTTCACTGACCCAGACGTACGTCTTAGCCCCAGTAAAAGTCAGATATCTCATCAAAAAGTAAAACTGGGGACATGAGAAAGCTTCAGACAGTAGGCTTTCAGAAATAAGGCAACAAAACGTCACAACAAACAGACACACGACAGTGGAACTTTGCTTACTGTCAAATTGGCACGTATATTTCGCGCATTCTCATTTGTTAATTAAGTTTAATGAAGATACTTGACTTGAAGTATTAACGGGAGACTATCCATAGAGCAGGACAGGATCGCCCTTTAAAAACTAAAGGGCACTCCTCTTGTCTGGATACCTCTTGTCTGCATTTGTTTTCTGGTTAGTCAGTAGCTGGATTAAAATAGAGAGAGAGAGAAAAAACAGGGAGCTGATTGGATGAAACGGATCGATGGCTGGACTCAGCGGAATTGGTCTCCATGTCATAATGTCTAGCGTTTATGTGGCGTTGGTAGAGAGCCTGCTTTACATGGCAGGTTCCATTTATATTACCCATACGCTACTGTTTATTACGCTGTAATATAGTACCTGACTTACTGTTAAGGAAGGAAAAGCGTCAAATGACAAGCTGAGGCTTAGTACAATAAAGTCTCGACCACTTCCACTCAAATACCAGTATCCACAGAGTGACACCTCCACTCAAACACCAGTATCCACAGAGTGACACCTCCACTCAAACACCAGTATCCACAGAGTGACAACTCCACTCAAACACAAGTATCCACAGAGTGACACCTACACACAAACACCGGTATCCACGGAGTGACACCTCCACTCAAACACCAGTATCCACATAATGACTTCCTTAAGCCGTTCATTTTTTACTTTAACCTTAAACCTTTAAGCCATACATCTTTAACCATTGACTTCAAATATTTAACATTAAGACATAAATCTTGAACATTCAACCTTTAACCTCACACTGAATCATTGAACCAACGCCAAAACCAGGTGCTGAGCTAATAGAAGCTGCTGGAGCAGGTGAGATGTAACAACAACCTGGTTGAAAAATCCGCTGAGGAATGAGACAGAATACGAAAATACCAAGAAATGGAAGAAAGATTCATAGAACCGAGTTCAAGGGCTGCCCCGTATGTGCCCAGTATCTTTCATTGGTTAAAGTACAGACGTCAGAACACCAACTCCGTACTCCTGCGGCGACTCCGAATTTCCCCTCTGATTTCGTCAAGTGACCATTAACAGCTTGATAGACTTCAAAATGAGGTCATGCAATGGAAAACCCAGATGTCCGGTCTGTCAAACTGAACACGGCGAGTCTAGTAATGTAAAGAATGTCACTGAGAATACAAGAGTGGAATATCTAAGAGTAGCAACATCAGTACAAAATGTGGATGATGTGTTTTAAGCAGCACATACAAGGATGTCCATATTGAATATAGAAAGGAAACCTGGAGGCTAGCAATATTCAAACAACGAAAGTCTTAGATACTTAGATCTTAGATACTGTCCCTACTAACACAGTAAGTCATAAAGGGACCTACATTTGTACTTACTTCAATCATGGTGTTCTATCATGCAAGGTTACATCATGCCCAGTAGCCAAAAGCTATTTGAATATGTGTCTATCCTACGCCCTAGAGTACAATGGTGGCGTTGAGCGGATCATCTCTGGTGGTAGTTGGCGGGCGGCCACGTGGGCGGTTGGTATGTGGCCACCCTCCTCGTCGATCTACCGTCAGTCATGCAGACCACATGACCTGGACATCTGTACTTCCGCCACGACGTCATCCCGGAACTCTGGTTGTGGATGTCTGTGTTTTGGATATGGTTTCTTGTGGACATATTTAGGGCTCTTCGCTCCATTTCCCTTTCGGTAAAACGGAGCTTCTCTGCTTCTGATTTGTGCAGACTCTGCACTTCACACCCATGTACTATTGTTGGGATAACCCTGCTGTTGGAGGTCTGAGCGTTGACCTTGATGTCCGTCATCAGTTGGAGAATCGGTTAAGGCTGGGCAACCCGAAGGCTCTACAGCGTGACATCTCCTGTATCAATGATTCTGGTCTAGGAAGACATTCCAATCGCAGTTCCCACGAGGGCAGAAAGGGTTTAATAGAAAATGAATCGTCTTTCTATTTATGTTCAGGTCAACCTTGTCTGCTCCACGCAGCTCAGCTTTGTTCGCCTTCTGTAATCATGTGGCTGAAGATCTCAATGTGTAGGATCCCGTCACCTATGTCGAAACCTCGATCCTGCCAGTTTAAAGATGCAAAAACTTCTTCAAGGGCAGCTGTAAACAGTTTTGGGGAGAGGGCATCTCCTTGTCGTACTCCTTGGTGAATAGGGCATCTCCTTGTCGTACTCCTTGGTGAATAGGGCATCTCCTTGTCGTACTCCTTGGTGAATAGGGCATCTCCTTGTCGTACTCCTTGGTGAATAGGGCATCTCCTTGTCGTACTCCTTGGTGAATAGGTATGGGAAGTAGCTTGTGGAAAAGAGTGATCTCACTTGAGCAGCCCTCGTTTATTCCCTATCTAAGCTGGGCCTATATTTCGTCGAAACCTTGGTTCCTCAAAACATTTACCACTGCAAATATTCCCACTCTATCAAAGGCCTTTTTGTAGTCTGCAAACACAATACATAGGGGCATACGGACCTCCCCCGCTCTCTCCATCATATGGTTGATTGTGGGGAGGTGGTCATTGGATGAGTAGTCATCCCTGAAACCTGACTGTTATCACGATTTGTTCTCGTGGAGTTGCCTATTTAATCCTCAGGCAATGACTTTTGTGACCAGTTTATAAATAGTTGATAGCAAACAGATTGGGCGGTAGTTCGCCAGAAATTTTCTGTTCTAATTTGTTGCGGATCAAGATTATCTTGGAGCACTAGCACTGGTCTGGAATGTGTATGTAGGCAGATGTTGATGCTAGTCTGGAATGTGTCCTGTATGTAAGCAGCTGTTGAAACGTAAGGCACGTTGGAAGGCAAGAACATCTCCGCCAGTATGAAGCATTTCTGCAGTGAATCCGTCCAGACCAGGAGATTTGCCTGACTTCAGGTGTTGGGTCGCGTGCAGAACCTCGTTTCTACCTATATCGGGCAGTGACTCGGCATCTCCATTTAGTCGTTCGTTGGTCACTACTGTTTAGATGGGAAGAGACCCATGTAGAAATGTGTGCATTCCTCCTCGAATTGCTCTCAATCTGTCAATATTGTACTAGTTTCCTTCTTCAAGGATGTCATGGGGATCCCTTTGTTGTAGTGTCTTCATGAATGTTATAATACTACTGCCTGTCTTAGCGGCCTTCATCAGACTTTGCAGCCTATACTGCTTATAATCTTCATTGAGCCCGTGTTTGATCTTGTTTAGTTCGCAGCGGGCGATTCTATCAAACCCGCCTCTGATCTTAAGCATTTTGTTAGTTACAAGAAGTTGCTGTGTACCCACACTGATGCGGTTACCAGCTGATTGTTTGTGTATTTTGGCGGTGGTGGTGCAGCTATTCAGAACGTGCATCCGTTGTTCCAGGTGGCGGGTAGGAGATACGGAGCATTGCTAATTCTGGTTTTGAATAAGGTCCAAACATGTGGCACCAGCTAGTGCTGTGGACACCTATGGCTGCCGTCTGTAGGGAGGAATGTTCAGGTCCATGTCGCCTGATCGGCCCGTGGTCGCTGCCTATACAGGTCAAATCGGTGCAGCACCTCCGCATTGGTGACAGACGTATGTCGCTACTGATCACGTAGTCGATTTCAGCCTCGCTATGGCAGTTTGATGAGTGCCTTGTCTATCGTTTGATTCCAGCCTCACTCTGGCAGTTTGGTGAGTGCCTTGTCTACCGTTTGATTCCAGCCTCGCTCTGGCAGTTTGGTGAGTGCCTTGTCTATCGTTTGATTCCAGCCTCGCTCTGGCAGTTTGGTGAGTTCCTTGTCTATCGCTTGATTCCAGCCTCGCTCAAGCAGTTTGGTGAGTGCCTTGTCTATCGTTTGATTTCAGCCTCGCTCTGGCAGTTTGGTGAGTGCCTTGTCTATCGTTTGATTCCAGCCTCGCTCTGGCAGTTTGGTGAGTGCCTTGTCTATCGCTTGATTCCAGCCTCGCTCTGGCAGTTTGGTGAGTGCCTTGTCTATCGTTTGATTCCAGCCTCGCTCTGGCAGTTTGAGGGTGCCTTGTCTATCGTTTGATTCCAGCCTCGCTCTGGCAGTTTGAGGGTGCCTTGTCTATCGTTTGATTCCAGCCTCGCTCTGGCAGTTTGGTGAGTGCCTTGTCTATCGTTTGATTCCAGCCTCGCTCTGGCAGTTTGGTGAGTTCCTTGTCTATCGCTTGATTCCAGCCTCGCTCTGGCAGTTTGGTGAGTGCCTTGTCTATCGCTTCCCAGGTGTTTTTCAAAGTTGGTGTTCATGACGTAAAGACTGTGCAAGGATCATCAATCGATCCACTCATTTCGTTTATCTTCTGAGAAAATGATCAAGATGGTTTCGTTCTCCCGTTTGACCCGATACATGCGTTCAAATCTCCAATGATTTTTTTTTTTAATGCATGCTGTTATTATAGTTTCTCTAGCTCTTCATAGAACGTTCTGCACAGTCTTCGTTGTACCCGGGGTGTGGAAAGCAGAGAAGAGAGAAGGTGGTGGAAGGGCTTAGTATTGGACTATCAGGAGTGGAGTGGCTTAGCCTGTTCTCTCCCTCGCAGTTTGCACACTCTTGTACCCCGTTGTCAAGACTACAACTGTCTTGGAAGGGAGTACGATATTAGTAGAAGAGGGCCTACTAAGTATGACCTTAATTGACGCTAGCGCCATAGCTAACACCGTCCTCGGGGATGAAGTGTTGGAGACGTCATTGTAGTAGGTGTGCTGTCTAGCCTGCTCTCCCCAGTCGTTTTAAAGGTGTTGCTACTCCTAACCATAAGTCAGTAACACATTTTACTTCTGGGTAGACTAGAGCGTATGGGGAAAGGGTTTCACGTTTAGTGATATACCTATTTTAAAAGGTGAAGTACCACATCTAACACTACTAGCATGGATAATGTGTTAGATACTTCATTGTACTCATCACTATCACCGCCATCACCATCACCACTTTCACCCTCATTACCACTTTCACCATCATCACCACTTTCACCATCATTACCACTACCACCCCCATCACCACTACCACCCTCATCACCACTATCACCGTCATCACCCCCATTACGACTATCACCCTCATCACCACTATCACCACCATCACCATCACCACTATCACCCACATCACCACTATCACCACCATCACCACAACCACCACTATCACCACCATCACCACCATCGCCCTCATCACCACCATCACCACCATCACCACTATCACCACCATCACCCCTATCACCACCATCACCACTATCACCACCATCACCACTATCACCACCATCAACACTATCACCACTATCACCACTATCACCACTATCACCACCACCATCGCCATCACCACTATCACCCTTATCACCACTATCACAACCATCACCATCATCACCACTATCACCCCCATCACCATCACCACTATCACCCTCATCCCCACTATAACCACCATCACCATCATCACCACTATCGCCACCATCACCATCACCACTATCACCCTCATCACCACTATCACCACCATCACCACCATCACCACCATCACCACTATTACCCCCATCACCATCACCACTATCACCCTCATCTCCGCTATCACCACCATCACCATCACCACTATCACCCTCATCACCGCAATCACCACCATCACCATCACCACTATCACCCTCATCACCACTTTCACCCCATCACCATCACCACTATCACCCTCATCACCACTATCACCACCATCACCATCACGACTATCACCCTCATCACCACTATCACCACCATCACCATCACCACTATCACCCTCATCACCACTATCACCCCCAGCACCATCACCACTATCACCCCATCACCATCACCACTATCACCCTCATCACCACTATCACCATCATCACCACTATCACCCCCAGCACCATCACCACTATCACGTTAATCACCACTATCATCACCATCACCACTATCACCCTCATCACCACTATTACCCCCATCGTCACCATCACCGCCTTCACCACTATCACCACCATCACCACTATCACCGCCACCATCATCACCACTATTACCCCCATCACCATCATCACCATCATCACCACTATCACCTCCTTCACCACTATCACCACTATCACCACCATCATCATCACCACCATCACCATCATCACCATTATCACCCCCATCACCATCATCACTATCATCACCACTATCAATCCCATCACCATTATCACCACCATCATCCTCACCACTATCACCCTCATCACCACCATCACCGCCCTCACCATCATCATCACTTTCACACCCATTACCACTATCACCCCCATCATCATCACCACCATCACCACCATCATCACCACTATCACCCCCATCACCACTATCACCACCATCATCATCACCATCATCACCACCATCACCACCATCATCATCATCACCACTATCACCCTCATCACCACTATCACCGCCCTCACCATCATCACCATTATCACCACTATGACCCCCATCACCACTATCACCACCATCATCATCACCATCATCACCACCATCACCACTGTCACCCCCATCACCACTATCACCACCATCATCATCACCACTATCACCCTATTCATCACTATCACCGCCCTCACCATCATAACAACTATCACTCCCATCACCACTATCACCACCATTAGCATCACCACTATCACCCCCATCACCACTATCACCACCATCATCATCACCACCATCACTACCATCACCACCATCATCATCACCACCATCACTACCATCACCATCACCACCATCACCTCCATCAACACTATCATCCCCACCACCATCATCACCGTCATCACTACTATCACCGTCATCAATGGCACCCAATTCCAAATTGGGCAAAGAGAGAATAAAGTAAATCTAATCTTGTTATGCCAAGTGTTAACATCTTGTTTTATTTCTTTGACGTTATCAACATGACTTTCCAGATAGGTAAAACTGCACTTCTTTAGTCATTTAACATTCGACCTTTATAGGATCATTTTGTCTGTTGTTGATTCTTATTTCGTTTGTTCTGTCGATACTGATCTGCAATCTTGCCGTTGGTCCTGCAAATGTCAGTCTGTCTAACAGTATACATATTTGATATGTGAAATCAATATCTCGTCCAGTTTGTTATCAAATGTTTGTTGCATTCCATGTATCTATTGTTTGGCACCGTTTTTAGTCTATAACCTTGAGAAGATTTGAGGGGACAGTGAAGTCCGTCTGAGCCCAGCTTGAACCGTAAGCTTTAATGGATCTGCACGTTTTCCTTTGTCGGCAATACATTTGACTGAGACTCATAATTTTCTGAGATTTTCTACGGAGTTCTCTCCCCCTCCATCTTGCCTCCCTTAAGTTAAAGAAAGTTCTTTTTGCATATGGGTATACTGTATTTTGTCTGGGTCAGATAGCAAAGCCCTTGTTTCCCTCTGGAATCAAAATACCTGTGCCTGCGATCCTTGTTGCTACATGTGTATCTGTCCCGTTATCAAGTCACTAGTATGAGGAGTTTACTTAATGCTTAAAGTTGATGGATTAACACGAATTGGTACCATCTGCTGGGAACTGTCAGGTCACGAATTGGTACCATCTGCCTGGAACTGTCAGGTCACGAATTGGTACCATCTGCCTGGAACTGTCAGGTCCCGAATTGGTACCATCTGCCGGGAACTGTCAGGTCACGAATTGGTACCATCTGCCGGGAACTGTCAGGTCACGAATTGGTACCATCTGCCAGGAACTGTCAGGTCACGAATTGGTACCATCTGCCGGGAACTGTCAGGTCAAGAATTTGTACCATCTGCCGGGAACTGTCAGGTCACGAATTGGTACCATCTGTCTGGAACTGTCAGGTCATGAATTGGTACCATCTGCGGGGAACTGTCAGGTCACGAACTGGTACCATCTCCCGGGAACTGTCAGGTCAGACATTTCTAGTCAATGATCTCAAGTTGATTGTAATATCTTATTGGCTGTTCAACCTTTCCAGTCAATGATCTGTAGTTGATTGTAATATCTTATTGGTTGTTCAACCTTTTCAGTCAATGATCTATAGTTGATTGTAATACCTTATTGGTTGTTCAACCTTTCCAGTCAATGATCTGTATTTGATCGTAATATCTTATTGGTTGTTCAACCTTTCCAGTCAATGATCTGTATTTGATCGTAATATCTTATTGGTTGAAGCACGTTCCCATCTTGTAACTAATCATCATTTATTATCTGGCCATTGTCAAACGATTGGTCGCTGCACAGATCCAGATAATATCAAACATTTCGCTTGGTTCCTGCCATCATTCTGGCTACTTAATATCTATGTGTACTACTTCCTCTTCTTCTTCTTCGTATTCTTATTCTTCGGCGTCCATCTTAACAAAAACGATGTGACGTTGTGTTGTAGTTCACAGCGAGGCTGCGATATCTCCGCCTTTCGACTCTACACATCCGGTTTCAGCACGAAAATTTTAGATTTGACTTCCCACTTCGATCCCTATGTTCCCAGTCAGGCTGCATAGATGCAGTCTGTTTCCAGGCCCGCCACTTGCAGAATAGGGTCTTCGTCAGCTAGTGGTCATTGACTGCTGTCACCTCATTCATTGTTGCTTCCAAGTTCCCACTTCTATGGGTTAATGATCGTCCTGCACCAAATGGTTAGTTCAACAATATATCCTTTTCATTCTTGAAACTTGATTTTCATATTCTTCTTCGCGTGTTTTCCCTAGACAGCGATAACTACGATGGATTTATCATGTTTGTCGCACGGAAGATTTCTTTTATGGATGGCAAAGGAACAGTCGACCGACCCCAGTTGAGGTTCAAAGACGTGTGTGACCGTGGCTTTAAAACACAAGACATGGATCTGACATCCTGGGCAGACGAAGCAGCAGACAGATCATAGTGGAGACGTACCCTGAATAGCCACCTCAGATTTGGCAGAAATAAGCTCTTACAACACGAGGCAGTGAATATACATAACGATAAGGAGAAGGAAAACAAAGAACCTTATGTCGCATCATCCAGAAGGCCTCGTGCCTAAAAGGGCCTGCTTGAAATGTCTAAAGACAGTGGTCATTGAAGATATCCGTGTATACTTAGAGCTCGTTCTTCTTCATTTGATATAAGACACAAATTTGAATAAAGCTCACCAAAGCAGCTGATAATCTGAAGGAAATGTACGAGGGCGCTCCAAAAGTAATGCCTCTTATTTCATTCATTGAAAACCATAACACATTTTTTTTTAAAAGCACCATTTGATAGAGCAATGTCTTGTCTCACAAAACTATTTTTCAACATACTCACCACTCTTGACATTCTATTTACTCCAACAAAGAACAGGAACATACTTTCTGCGCTCATAAAAATTGCCACCATCGGAGGTGACCCATTGTTTCACAGCTGCTATGATGGCGTCGTTGCAAGTAAAATATTGCCCGCGCCGTCCATCTTTCATTGGTCCTAACAGATGGATGTCAGAAGGCGCCAAATCCGGACTATACGGTGCGTGGGGTAGGACAGTCCAGCCTAGCTGACAATATGTTTAACAGTCTTCACACTGGTATGGGGACTGGCGTTACTCTATTGCAAAAGACAGGTTGTCAACTTCTCTGGCTCGACCCTGTAATTTTGAGTCTTAAGCTTAATCAGCGTCGCAATGTAACGTTCAGAGTTGATGTCCAGGTCCCAGGAAATTAACAAGAATTACCCCTTTCATATCCTAAAAGACAGTGCACGTCACGTTACAGGCTGAGGCCTGCGTCTTGAACTTTTTCCTCGATGGGGAATTCACTTGTCGCCCCTCCGTGCACTGCAGCTCTGACTCGTGATAGTAGTGGTGCCACTATGTCTCATCACCAATGATGATGTTATTCAGGAAACTGTCACTTTCATTTTTTTAACGGTCCAACAGATCATGACAAAATTGTTTGCGATGTTCTTTCTGTTCCTGTGTGAGCATTCGTGGGACCCACCTGGCACAAACTGTGTTTTATTCCAACTTTGCCACCGCCATTTCCAGCACATTGAAGCCGATATCCGGCTCCGGAGATAGTTCCCTGGTTGTATTCTTCCGATTTGCACGGTTAAGCCAATCGAGGCGTTCTTCATTGTGTGGTGTGACAGCTGTACATGACCGTCCGGAACGTGGCTTGTCCTTCATATCCCTTTCGCCACTGCTGAAACTTACCGCGTCACTGTGCTACGATCGTATGTTTGGTCTCCGTAAACGTTCAAATGTCAATTTATGCAACTATTTTCGCATGGAGGAATTCAATAACGCACCTTTTTTGTTTTTGTATAACGCACTTTTATGAAAAACGCCATATTGTCAGACTGCTCCTCCACTGCCACCTGGCAGGCAAAAACCACATTTTACGGATATTGACGGGAAGGTTCAAACTTTTCTGTCATACTGCTAAATTCCACTTCTGACGTTGTGGGATATCAAAATAAAATAGGAGGAATTACTTTCGTCTTATATATACAGAGCTTATCCAGAAATGGTTCTGATGATACCCATATGTGCTTTCTCTGCCCCTCGTCTGTTGGCTGCCATTGTAGCAGATGTTCAGATTTCATTTTACTAGTGTTGCGGAAATGTTCATCTGAAGTTCATATAAATAGTTTATTTAATAGACGGTGTCTTGATCTGTTGTGACCTGAATGGAGTCTATTATTCCATAGAAAATCAGGACTACTGAGCCATCCTTGAAGGGTGGGGACACATGACCTGCTGTTGTAAAGTACAGCTAACAGAAAGTTTCAATCTTTAGAGCTACATTTATATTTTATGTTATTTGGGGCGAGCCGATATATGTTTATTAGTTAGACTCAACCAAATACGTTTATGGTGGTGGCGGGTGGGAATTCAGTCCGTCATGCGTTTCCTGCCCACGCCAATCCCTATATCCCTTGTGGTCTGTTCTGATCCTACACTACTTGAACACCCCTTGGTTCAAACTGATGAACAAACAAAACATAAAAACAACCTGAAACAAAATAAAAGCCAATGTAATATATTTTTATCAGTGAATGGCAGTGAAAGGAAACCTCTGTTGATCATAGAGAAAGCACTCAGGTCTCCCAACCAGAATGAGGACAAATCTAAAACCGGAACTTCATTGCTGATTTAATTAATCGTGGCTACTTGTTAAAACGGCTACATGTTTGTCATTAATGTTGCCATTAATTTGATCACGTGTTCCCGTTAATATCTGCCGTTAGTATTAAGACTTAATGGTTTGACGTTACTAGAAGGAGGGAATCAGGCAATAGTCTGGCATCATGTTTTTGGAGCATGTCAAGATTACCCGCTAGCAATGTCCTTACATGTGTGTGTTATAACTAAGTAATGAAGTGTGTTCTCCTACATATGTTCACATCAATATTTTGATCTCAGCTTTGTGTTGGTATAAGCAGATACAATACTGTTTGTGTTTTCCTTTTATTTCCATTTTACTCTTTCTCTAATTTCCTATCCGTCTTCCTCTATCACTCCATGCCTCTGTTTGTCTTTGCCGTGTCACGCCTTCTCTCTGCTGCTCTATATCTCGTCTTTTCTGCGCATATGTCCTTATCGCTCTCCACATCTCTTCTCACCATCAGACCTCCTGTCTCTATCTCCCTCTCTTCTCTGTTTCTCGCCTTCCCTCTCTCCCTCTCTATCTATCCCCTTCTTCTCTCCCTACTTCTCCTTTCTCTTTATCATGCTCGTTCTCCCCATTCCCTCTCTAGTCATCTCTCTCTCCATCTATTTCATGCTCCCTGTCCTCCTCTTTATCCACCTCTCTACCTTTTTCTCACTCACTCTTCCTCACTCTCTCTCACTATCTGTATCTCGCTTCTTACCCAGCATGTTAAGAGCATATTTCCGATAATGATAACCCAATCACGATACTTATTTCATAGATCATAACACTCAGAGTTACGTCATCAGCAGTGCATCAACACGTAAACACACACACGCACACATACACACACACATACGCCCTCACGCACGCACATACGCGCCCCCACACACACACACACACTCCACTCTCAGGTTGATCAAAATGTCACTATCTCCTTCCACAGGCGAGTCACTGAACGACGGCAAGTGGCATTCAGTGGAGGTCAGACAGGGCGATGGCGTCACCTATTTGAAAGTTGACGGAGTGGAAAACAGCAAACCGTCCCCTGGGCCCCTCCAGAACTACCTGCCCCAATCTAACAACGACACCCTCCTCTTCATGGGCGGCTTACCTATGGAGTACGATAGCAAGAAGTTCAAGTCTCTGGCGTTAGCTTCCGTTATATTTGAGCCCAAGTTCAGGGGCTCCATTCGCAACTTTTTCTACAGCAACTGTGGAAAAGAAACATTTCGACCCAGCCCCTTGGAATCAAGCGGGATCTTAACAAAGGATATAGACCACTGTGAGCGAGGTAACCCGTGCTTGAATGGTGGGCGGTGCCTGACCACTGATAACGGGCTGTTCTGTGACTGTGCAAACACCGAGTACAAGGGAGACCGCTGTGATCTGCGTAAGTAGTTATTGATCTATGTGTGTGTGTAGAGGGGGGGGGGGGGGGGTTTGCCTGTCTGCTCACTTTGGTCTCTCTAAGATTAACTGTTTGGATCTGTGGCTAATTGTATGCATGGCTAAGTTATCAGGGTTAATTGTGTGCATGGCTAAGTTACCAGGGTTAATTGTGTGCATGGCTAAGTTACCAGGGTTAATTGTGTGCATGGTTAAGTTACCAGGACTAATTATGTGCATGGCTAAGTTACCAGGACTAACTGTGTGCATGGCTAAGTTACCAGAGTTAATTGTGTGCATGGCTAAGTCACAAGGACTAATTGTGTGCATGGGTAAGCTACCAGGACTAATTGTGTGCATGGCTAAGTTACCAGGGTTAATTGTGTGCATGGCTAAGTTACCAGGACTAATTGTGCGCATGGCTAAGTTAACAGGGTTAATTGTGTGCATGGCTAAGTTACCAGGGTTAATTGTGTGCATGGCTAAGTTACCAGGACTAATTGTGTGCATGGCTAAGTTACCAGGGTTAATTGTGTGCAGGGCTAAGTTACCAGGACTAATTGTGTGCATGGCTAAGCTACCAGGACTAATTTGGTGCATGGCTAAGTTACCAGGGTTAATTGTGTGCATGGCTAAGTTACCAGGACTAATTGTGTGCATGGCTAAGTTACCAGGGTTAATTGTGTGCAGGGCTAAGTTACCAGGACTAATTGTGTGCATGGCTAAGCTACCAGGACTAATTTGGTGCAAGGCTAAGTTACCAGGGTTAATTGTGTGCATGGCTAAGTTACCAGATCTAATTGTGTGCATGGCTAAGTTACCAGGGTTAATTGTGTGCATGGCTAAGATACCAGGTCTAATTGTGTGCATGGCTAAGTTACCAGGTCTAATTGTGTGCATGGCTAAGTTACCAGGGTTAATTGTGTGCATGGCTATGCTACCTGATTTATGGGCCAGAATTTTGGGTCCACGAAGTGCACTTTGGGAGTCCGCAAGGAAAACTCTGGAGGTCTGCAAAGAGTATCTGAGTGTACGTGAAGAAATCTCACGGTAATTTGCGAGTTTACGAAAGTACACGTGGTTCGTGAAGAGTACGTTAAAGGTACATTTAGAGTTCTTTGGGTCAGGTTGGAGTGTTGCGAATAGAACTCTACAGGTCACAGAAGAGTACTTTGACGTCTACACAGTTCACTGTGTCAGTCCACGAAGAGTGTTATGTCGTGTTTGCGAAGAGTACTTTAGGACTTTGAGAAGGGTATCTGTGAGCTCGGGAAGAGTACTCCGGGTTTACGAAAATAATTTTTGGGGTAATTCTGAGTCCGCGAGAAGTAATCTGGAGTCCGTAAAGAGTCATTAGGAGTGTGTAAAGATTACTTGAGGATGGGCTGAGGGCGGGGGGGGGGGGGGGGGGAAGACGTGAAGAGTACTTGAGGATGGGGTGGGGGCGGTGGGGGACGTGAAGAGCACTTGTGGATGGGGTGGCGCGGGGGGGGGGGGGGGCAAATAAAGTGAAGAGTACTTGAGGATGGGTTGGGGGCGGGGGGGACGTGAAGAGTACTTGAGGATGGGGTGGCGCGAGGGGGGGGGAATAAAGTGAAGAGTACTTGAGTTTGGGGTGGGAGCGGGGGGAACGTGAAGAGTACTTAAGAATGGGGTGGGAGCGGGGGGAACGTGAAGAGTACTTGAGGATGGGGTGGGAGCGGGGGGAACGTGAAGAGTACTTGAGGATGGGGTGTGGCGGGGGGGACGTGAAAAGTACTTGAGGATGGGGTGGGGTGGGGGGAATAAAGTGAAGAGTACTTGAGGATGGGGTGAGGGCGGGATGGAATGTGAAGAGTACTTGAGGATGGAGGGGGGCGGGGGGGTGAAATAAAGTAAAGAGTACTTGAGGATGGGGTGGGGGCGGGGAAACGTGAAGAGCACTTGAGGATGGGGTGGGACGGGTGGGACGTGAAGAGTACTTGACGGTGGGGTGGGGCGGGGGGAATAAAGTGAAGAGTACTTGAGGATGGGAGGGGGTGTTAGGTTAAGAGTTCTTGAGGATGGAGGATAGGGTTAGGTAAAAAGTACTTAAGGAGGAATGGGGGGGGGGGTAAAGTGAAGAATACTTGAGGATGGGGGGTCGGGGGTTAGGTGAAGAGTACTTGAGGATGGGGGTGGGGGGTAGGTGAAGAGTACTTGCGGATGGGGGGTGGGAGGGGGGTACGTGAAGAGTACTTGAGGATGGGGGGAGGGGGTATGTGACGAGTACTTGAGGATGGGGAGGTGCGGGTTAGGTGAAGAGTACTTGCGGATGGGGGTGGAAGGGGGAGGGGGTACGTGAAGAGTACTTGAGGATGGCGGGAGGGGGTATGTGACGAGTACTTGAGGATGGGGAGGTGCGGGTTAGGTGAAGAGTACTTGCGGATGGGGAGTGGGAGGGGGGTACGTGAAGAGTACTTGAGGATGAGGGGAGGGGGTACGTGAAGAGTACTTGAGGATAGGGGGTGGGAGGGGGTACGTGAAGAGTACTTAAGGATGGGGAGGGGTTAGGTGAAGAGTACTTAAGGATGGGGGGGGGGTGTGTGTGTTAGGTGGAGAGTACTTGAGGATGGGGGTGGGAGAGGGAATACGTGAAGAGTACTAGAGGATAGGGAGGCGTTAGGTGAAGAGTACTTGAGGATGGAGGCGGGAGGGGGGTGCGTGAAGAGTACTTTAGGATGGGGGGGGGGTGGGAGGGGATGGAGGTACATGAAGAGTAATAGAGGATGGGAGGTGGGGGGGGGGGGGGTTACGTGAAAAGTACTTGACGATGGGGGCTGCGAGAGGGTACGTGAAGAGTACTTGAGGATGGGGTGGGAGGGGGAGGGGTACGAGAAGAGTACTTCTGGGTGGGGTCAGTGGGAAGGAGAGGGGTACGTGAAGAGTACTTTGGAGGTACACGAATAATTATTTTTGAAGTGTTATTCTTTGTTCGTGTTTCACTGAATATATAACATTCCCCTTTCCTAACTGGCTTGTTAGATGTTTTCCAGTTTGTTTGTTTTTTGTCCCATTAAATAATGTAATATCTCATTGCTAATTGTTTACAATATGCAATGTGTCATGTAGAATATTTAGAAAAATATGTATTTCTCTTTAATGTCACTTTGTGGGGCAGCGAAGAGTTGCTGGTCCGCTGAAAACTACTATTACTTCAGGGAGTCCACGATCTGAAATAAGTTTAGAACCACTGTATTAGGCTGATACCAGTTGTTTTCTTGCAAGAACGTGTGAGTTGCAGTGGGGTATAGCGTATGCTAGTCCCAGTACAGGTACTGAGTTCATTTCCGGCTATGGTATTCGACTCAAGATGCAGGTCAGTGAATGACATGACAGCAGCAGCGAGTCGTAGCTGACAGCAGCAGCGAGTCGTAGCTGACAGCAGCAGCGAGTCGTAGCTGACATTAGCAGCGAGTCGTAGCTGACAGCAGCAGTGAGTCGTAGCTGACAGCAGCAGCGAGTCGTAGCTGACAGCAGCAGCGAGTCGTAGCTGACAGCAAAAGCGAGTCGTAGCTGACAGCAGCAGCGAGTCGTAGCTGACAGCAGCAGAGTCGTAGCTGACAGCAGCAGTGAGTCGTAGCTGACAGCGTGTGTCAAGGTCAGGGAAATAGAGCTGACCAAGCCCCCATTCTGTCCCCAAACTGCGCCCCAAGAAACAGAGCTGACCAAGTCAGTCCCCTACTCTGTCCCCAAGCTGCGCCCCAATAAACAGAGCTGACCAAGCCCCCATTCTGTCCCCAAACTGCGCCCCAAGAAATAGGCTGCACCAACCCCCATTATGTACCTAAACTGCGCCCCAGGAAACAGAGTTTATCAAGTCCCCCACTCTGTCGCCAAGCTGCGCCCCAAGAAACATGCTGCACAAGTCCCCACTCTGTCCCCAAACTGCGCCCCAAGAAACAGGCTGCACTAGTGCATTCTGGCTAACAGAATAGTGATCGCACACCCGGTACTCAAAAAATCTAGCTGAAGTCGGGGGTGTCGGGTCGAGCGGCGCAGATATTGCAGCCTTGTTGTCAACTACAATAGAAGGTCACAGCGTCCTTTCAAGAACGAGCGCCGAAGAAGAAAGAGAAGAGAATATAAATACATATAAATGTATGGTTGTCTGTCTCTCTATTTCTCTCAATCAATTCGTATAACTATACATATGTATATATGTCTGCCTATATGTCAACTTTCATGTATATATGTGTGTATATAGTTATGTATATGTGCGTATGTGTTTGTGTGTGTGTGTACGGATGCGAGTGCGCGTGTGTGTGTGTGTGTGAATATATATATATATAACATTGTAACGAATATAATTTTAACCACTTCACAAAACCAAAAATAACTATCCCTATCACTGCATTGCTTTAACATTACACATAACAAAGTTGTTTGATAATCACCACTAGTGATGCACATAATGACAGTCTATCACCATCGGACGGAAAGGTGTCAACAACTGGCCTGATAGGAGCGTTATGTACGCGATGTTGTAGCCTTGGTTTTCTTTCATCCCTGTTGAAAAAAAGAGGACTACTTGAGGATTAAGTTTCAAATGGAAGAAATTGAAATGAAAACTGCTGTCGTGTTATAGATGGAATTATCATTCATTGTACATCAAATTTAGAAATCTGTGCTAAAGATAAAATGATCAGTCAGGAACGGTCACTCAAATTTAGGAATGTAAGTTACAGATGTATTAATCTAGCAGGGCCTTAACTCCCATTAGTGAACATGTACTAGCTCTGGGATTTACAATCAGGGGCAGGTACTCAATTCAATTTACTTAAGTTAGAGTAAGTGTATATCAACAACAGTAATTCAAAATAATTATCTACTTTTAAGACAATATTACCGATCAAGGACAGTAACTCATCTAAATTCAGTTATTTTTATTAAAGAGAAATGAGAGGCACTATTTCCAATGATAAAACTATGTTAAAGCCAAAGTAATGAACAATATATGGGATAGTGTGTATGAAAAATGTAGAGAGTTTAATGTAGACCTGTACACATGTTTCATTGATTATACTAAGGCCTTTGACACGGTAAAACATCAAAATCTGTGGAGAATCATGAAGGAAATGGGGTTTCCTTTGCATATAGTCCATCTCATTGAAATATTATACCAAGATCAACAAGCCGCTGTCCGAGTATCTGGCCAAACATCAGATTGGTTTGCAGTACAAAAGGGAGTCCGACAGGGATGTATACTCTCACCTTATCTGTACAACATATATAATGAGAAATGTACGAGAAGATGAGAACATTGAAAGTTTCGACCCATTTACGATTGGGGGTACGAGATTCCAGAGTTACGATACGCAGATGACACAGTGATACTATCAAGAAGCGCAAAAGGGCTAGAGCAGCTACTTTCAGCCGTTAATGGACATAGTAAAGATCAAAATCTGTTCATAAACATAAACAAAACAAAGATAATGACCACCGATAAAACACAATGTCAGCATACATTTACAGTGGGTGGTGAAATAGATCAGGTTACACATTTTGAATATCTGGGCTCCAGAATCGACAAAAATGATGACTGCTCGAAAGAAATCAGAAGAAGACTAGCTATGGCAATGCAGAGACTGAACAGCCTGAAGAAATTAGGGTAGGGCACCAACAAAACGATAAAAGTAAAAGTCTTGAGAGCCTGTGTTTTTCCTGTGGCAGCTTATGCCTGAGAAGCATGGACGATTACCAAAACTTCTAGACAAAGAATCGAATTCTTCGAGTCAAAATGTTACAGAAAGATCCTCAGAATACCCTGGACAGAGAAAAGAACAAATGTAGACATTCGGCAAGAGTTGAGCATAGAGGAGAACTGGTTTATCAATTCCATTTTGTCTAGAAAATGCAAATACTTTGGTCACATCAAGAGACACAACGGTCTTGAGAGGACGGTGATGGAAGGTATGGTGCCAGGCAAAAGAGGAAGGGGTAGACCAAGAAGACGATGGCACCAAGATATCCAGGAATGCCTGAGTATGACAGTGGCGGAAGCTGGAGTTTTGGCAAGGGAACGAGTTTCTTTCAGACAGACTGTGATGGGAGCGACGTTCTACAAAGGACATGCTACATGAGAAGAAGTGTGTAGTTTAGGAGGCAAATTGAGGGCAACTTGTATTGCACTCATAGTATACTGGGTTAGAAATGAATTTGTGCCGAAGTTGGGAAGGTTGGGGATTTGTCTCAGTTTGACCACTTCTCTACGCACAGAAGGGACTTACAAAACTACTGTACTGTAAAACTGTCATGATAGAAACAATTATCCATAAACTGGTCTATACGATCATATTGAAAACAGATATATAAAGTGCCAGTACGTCCTGATAGCGCCAAAAGAACTATGGTAATAGGGAAAAAGAGCGAGCCTTCGCCAGTAGAACCCAGAAATTAAAACATTTAATCGAACAAACAAACAACAACCGAGAGACCGTATCTTTAAGTAATCAACTTATGTCGAATATCAACTTACAACAGTAACTCAAATTGCCGAACTTGCTGATTAGAGTGAAAATATTAACTAGAGAGAGCAACTGAAACTAGTTAACTTATAATAAATATCAAATTATCCATTAGAGAGTAGCCCAAATTAATTAACCCGTGTTAGCGACGAAAATATTCAATGTCGCAGGTTATTGAAACATTTATATTAGAAGACTAAACGATCAAAAAGGATATATAAATGGATTCCATAAGTGGAACTGGTATACAACGCGGGCCTACAAATTGTATTTTACTGATACTGTAACAGTTCCCGCCGGAGCAAGGGGAGTTTAGGATGCCTGAACATGTTAAAGCTTAAAGCTACATGAATGCATGTCAAGGTCACTCACTATCTCAGCAAAGGAGAACAGAGTTGGGTTAAGGAATGTGGACAGGTAGAAACTGACCACTGGCCTTCCGATTTTGGTAGGGGGAGATTGATTGACAGACGAAATTGGCAACGGGGCTTGCTGCGAGAGAATGAGTGACAGGTGTGCAAAGTGTTTCGTTCCAATTGGAATTGAAGATGACCATACCTGAGATCGATTGGTCAAGCTCTGGCCTTGCTTGAGGATATATAACTCGAGGCAAAGTTTAGCTTGGGGGCTGGAGAGAGAGAGAGGCTAGATAGAGAGAGGCTGTATGGGAGAGAGAGAGACTGAATGTGGATAGTATGTTTAACTCACCGACTTAGATAGAGGAGCGATTGATTGACGGTTGGACGAATGTTTGGTGATAGAACAGGGGCGCTCAAATAGGTGTGTGATTTTTGCATTAATAGATAATCTGAAAGTGTGTTTGTAAGCAAGGACACATTGTGAACGAGTTATGTCGAGATCGCCCGCCTGAGGGGATTTCAGTGAGGAAGAGTATCTGATAAGGTGTGTTGAAGACGCAGTTAAGGCGATGTGTGTGTGATGCAATTGCAAGGCAATAGAACTGGGTTTTTAGATAGTTGGGAATTCCATCAATAGCTAATGCTTACAATTCCCGTTTTAGTAGAATGTTTAGTTAAGATATGTATTATATTGTGTTTGTAATTTCTCTACTCATTCTATGATATGAGTATGATTTAATAAATATGCCACCTGATGTGTGATATGTCATTTACTGAGTATGGTCATGATGATGTGGATGAGTGTGAGAATGTTCTAAGTTCGATCACGGCAGCAGAGGGTCTGTTACAATACCCAGTGCAACAAGATTGTTTGGATAGTGTTTTGTCCCGAATATAGTGCAAAACCTGTTTTCTAAATACAATCTTCCTGCAAGGAGTGCCCGTTGTAAAGATAGTATACCATATCTCTGAGAGATAACAACAGTAGATTGCTACAAAAGTCTGACGGAGTAAGCTTGAATAAATCCAGTACATTCAAATAAAAACGAAGTCAAATTTCAGCTGCTATGCTAACTCGGGATCGTAGAGTTTGATCGAACTATATTCGAGCTCATTTATTTGTTTACGTGGGAACAGTTAAAATCCTTAGAGACGTATTCAATTCCAAACCAATGAATTCCAGCCAATGCAGTTGCTGTATATGATTAATACTCGCGTATCTCTAGTTAAGCGCTAAATGCGTCTGTGTTATCATTTACCAGAAGGGTACCTATTTGAATACTAGTTTTGGTATAGCAGATACCCACTCCCAGTCAGTCAGCAATGCCTGACTGTACCTTTGTGACAGGGTCACAGTTCTCCTAAGAGCCACAGTCAGTGGATCTCTCTAAACATCGTTCGAGAGTGGACAAGCACATAACTTTAGAACCTTGCCCAACTGCTACAGCTATGTATAGGTCATTGTCCGGAACCAAGAACACTAGGGTTTACAAGTTTACTATATTTGAAGAACCATGACCCCAGGGTCATTCATTCTCATTATATTTGAAGTACCATGACCCCAGGGTCGTGTATTCTCAGCATATTTGAAGTACCCTGACCCCAGGGTCGTGTATTCTCAGCATATTTGAAGTACCATGACCCCAGGGTCGTGTATTCTCAGCATATTTGAAGTACCCTGACCCCAGGGTCGTGTATTCTCAGCATATTTGAAGTACCATGACCCCAGGGTCGTGTATTCTCAGCATATTTGAAGATCATACGATCTCATGGTCAGTCAGAACATGCAGGTCCTTTTGAAAAAAGTTGATCTCTCTTTGACCCTAATCCGTAGGTCATGGAACGTGAACTCCACAAAGACAGAAATTCAGAAGCCATTGAACAAAACACAGGACGATTTGGGTTGTGGTAAGGCAGGAAGCGGAAGGGACAATCTCAGAAACAGACGCAGACGCAGAATAGATATATGGACAAACTGATTGACTCAAACATTTACCGTATGACAAGGAATGCGCCAATCCAAACCAGCATTAGACTGCCGACGGCAGCTTTTGTCTGTGTATATTGTTGAATAAAGATCAGTCTAAACGAAGGCAGGTGTGTTGACCAAGACTCGAGAACCGAGGATGACATTGCTACAGAGACATCGCTATGTCCTGGGAGGAAAGGCCTAGCATGATATTGTTGTAGAGACATGCCGCAGAAACTTTGTGGTTGATCTCTGATTCGATGAATGAATTCTAATCTAGATGAGTATAACCTTCACTGAAGTTAAATATACGTTTTTATTTGTTGCTGAACTGAATTCTCCGCCAACACAGAATGTGTAAAGTAAGTAATGTAACCCATAGCATTACTGCCGTAGGGGTGTGAGGTGTTAGCGATCTCACATTTCAAAGATTTGGCTATTTGAGGGCGGCAGCCATCTCCTCCCCCTTGCCGCTTTTACTTCCCGGACTGAACCGGTACCCATTTAAGGCTGGGTCGACCCGGGCCCGTTACGGTCTGAAAAATCATGTCCGCCTCAACTGGGGAATGAAACCAGGACCACTCAGATGCAAAGCCAGCTCGCTAACCACTGCGTTACACGGCTCTCCATTGTAAAGGGGACGAAGGATATTTACCAAAGCTTCTGCATCGTCCGGGTGCGTCTGCCTGTCAATGTGTTGCTTGCTTCTGGACTTCTTTCCTGGACTCAATTCTCTACTCGCTGTGTCCCTCGCTGCATGAGTTCTTACTACACTTCTTGTCTCTTAACTAATTTGTTCAATCTCGTCGTCTCTCCGTTTCACTGTACCTCTGTCTTCTTCCCTATCACACCATCTCTATCTATCGGTCCGTTTATTTGATGTGTATCAAGCTTAGAAATTCGTGCCCACCATCTGGCGAGTCATGATTTCCGCGTAAAATCATGTCTGGCTTTCATTCTGGTTTTTGAGAAATAAGTCAGCGAGCTTTGAGAAGCTTTGTTTATAATTCCCGATCCGAACTGGCCCAATCTACAAATGTCCACCTACCGCTTCATTTGTCCTTGGTCCATGGTCAGCGCGCTTTGGAACGCGTTGTTTATAATTTTCGAAATGCAGGCCTGTTTTGCATGACGTCCCTTGGCGCGGCTTGGGCTGTTACGTCTTAACAAAGGCTCTGGTTAAAGGGGTTCTAAAACTATATTTGGGTAAAGCAAACTCTCCACTTCTGCTTTCATGGTTCTTAAACTAATGGGGACTATGATGGGGTGACCAGTGGGTAGACCTGTCTCACATACAATAAAATGCATTCATTTTTGTTGTTGTTATATTCCAAGAGATTGTTCGTGTTGACAATTTATTTAGAATGTCAGATAATACAGAACAAAAGACAAAGGGGAAATTATTCGGGGGTAACGATTGGGTATAAGGGAGACAACCTGAAACACCTTGTTGAAACTTTTCTGTGATGTCTGTATAAAAGGCTAATAAGCTATACAAGAGAAAGAACTCAGTAACCTCGTTATGCGTGACATGTATGTCCGTGAAAAACACGTGCATTATAATTGATTTGTGAAACTTACTTCCTCTTTGTCACCACACAAATTTGAATGTAATATTGGAAGGTCATTTCGGGTAGTTTCCTGCGTGCTTTTGTCTCAAAGTAATTATGCAGTAAGTAGACAATAGAAAATGGAAATTTCTGCATAATGCACCCTATGTCCACTCAATCATAACGATCTAGAATTATCATTCACGGATTATAACTTCACCACTTCCCCGAAAGTGATCTTAATGTTTAAGATCTGAATCTGTGACACTTTAAACAATAAGACATTCACATTTGTCAACAAATGGTTTCAAGCTATAACACATTCACAGATGTCAACCAATGGTTTCAAGCAATAACACATTAACAGGTGCAACCAATGGATTTAAGCAATAACACATTCACAGATGTCAACCAATGGTTTCAAGCAATAACACATTCACAGATGTGAACCAATGGTTTCAAGCAATAACACATGAACAGATGTCAACCAATGGTTTCAAGCTATAACACATGAACAGATGTCAACCGATGGTTTCAAGCTATAACACATTCACAGATGGCAACCAATGGTTTCAAGCAATTACACATTCACAGATGTCAACCAATGGATTTAAGCAATAACACATTCACAGATGTCAACCAATGGTTTCAGCAATAACACATTCACAGATGTCAACAAATGGTTTCAAGCTATAACACATGAACAGATGTCAACCAATGGCTTTAAGCAATAACGTAACAAACAAATCTATAGCTTTCATTTTCGCCGTTTTAGTTTGTCCATTGCTTGATGAAAACTTGTTCAAGTATTTAGTGTGCACGTGCGCATGTCCGCGTGTTATATATACGTGTGTTTGTGTGCATGCGTGTAGTGTGTACGTGTGTGTGTGTCCATATTGTGGTGTGTTCGTGTGTGTGTATGTGTCCATACGTGTGGTGTTTACGTGTGTGTATGTCCATATGTGTGTTGTGTATGCATGTGTGTCAATACGTATGGTATGTACGTGCGTGTGTGTGTCCATACGTGTGGTGTGTACGTGTGTGTGTCCATACGTGTGGTGTCTACGTGTGTATGTGTCCATACGTGTGGTGTTTACGTGTGTGTGTGTACATACGTGTGGTGTGTACGTGTGTGTGTATCCATACGTGTGGTGTGTGTATGTGTATGCATAAGTGTGGTGTGTACGTGTGTGTATGCATAAATATTGTGTGTATGTTGGGTGTGGTATGGTGTGTACGTGGGGTGTGTACGTAGGGTGTGTACGTGGGGTGTGTCCCTAGGGTGTGTACGTGTGTGTGTTCATGCGTGTGATGTGTACGTATGTGTATATGTGTTTATGTGTAAGTGTGTGGATGTAGATACGTGTACGTTGCGTGTGTGTACATATATTGGCGTGTTTGCTTGTGTACATGTATACGTGTACGTGTGTGTACCTGTGGGCGCTCAATTTTTGTACATGTGCACTTACTGTATGTATGAATTAGCACGTGTATATTGTGCGTGCGTGTGTGTATGTGTGTGTGCGTACGTCTGTATGTGTGCGTGTGTGTGTATGTGTGTGTGTGTGCGTACGTTCTTGCGTATGTGTGTGTGCGTATTGTTGTTTCGATTTTTTTCTTGTGTTTTTTTAACTGTTTCCCAATCTTACAAATTCTTGGATACGAAGCATCCGTTGAATTGATGGACACAAATACCAGACATGGCCCGTTAGGTTTCCATTTAGCTTCCCTTATTTCAAATCACGTCCCGTTAGCATCTCACGTTTTTATGAGGGGAAATGGGTCTGGAGGAATAGGTGGGCAAGAAACACAGAAAGGAAACCAAACTATTTTTAAGACATGCTGATATTTTTGGAAGTGCAAATTGAACATTAAATCTACAGAAGGGATGACAAAGTGTTATCAAACCTATAACATTTACCATAACGAATGAGCATGTGGGACTGCATGGTCAGATTAGTTCTATAGTTGTTCTCCAAGTTGCACTTGTACAATACTCTTATTTAAACACTTAACGTATACATGTGAACCTATATACCTACGGTGTAGTATTATTTGAAATCATTAAAAAGTTAGATAAAAGTAGTCCCCACCTATACTGCAATTCGACAGAAGGCTGGCAGAGGGCCAACAGAGGGCTGACAGAGGGCCGATAGAGGGCCGACAGAGGGCCGACAGAAGGACGACAGAGAGCCGACAGTAGAACGACAGAAGGCTGACAGAGAGCCGACAGAGGGCCACCAGAGGGCCACCAGAGGGCCGCCAGAAGGATGTCAGAGAGCTGACAGTAGAACGACAGAGGGCCGATAGAGGGTCGATAGAAGGACTACAGAGGACCAACTGGAGGACGACAGAGGGCCGACAGAAGGACGTCAGAGGGCCAACAGAAGGACGTCAGAGGGACAGCAGAAATACGTCAGAGGGCCGACAGAAGGACGCAAAGACTTGACCGAATGAGCCAAAAGAAGTTGATATCTATTGACAGCAGATAAAATATAAATTTGAAATAGATAGCCAAGATCATTCAGAGTTAGGAAATAGATTTTAACAGATTTCACACAAGTCAGAATTGTCAGACAAGAAGCTAGCAGAGAGAGAATATGTGGCAGTGTAAGTCGTTTAACGGTTGCCTAGTACTTATCATGTCAATGATATCCTGTTCACTCAGACCAAACTAAGATATGTGGCAGAGTCTAGGTTTAGCTGAGTAGTTTACTTATCTAAAGAGTTACAACATGTATCTACACCACGACACGACTACACACAAGAAAACTCAGTTAACACTATCTGGAAACATAACATATTCGTTTAATATGCTTATCAATAAAAAGAAACAAAGGATATCTAAGCTAAATAGCAATAATAATTATACTGAACTACACTTTCAATCAGGTGATCTGTACATCCACATACAATCGGTTCACATATGCTCAGGCGATATGTGCATTCATATGTAATTAGATCACGTCACTTTTAGTTAGATCACGTACTCACTTGTGGTCACATATTCGGTCGATCTGTACATAGTCATATAATCAGAACACACATCGTTCCAAAAGTGTTCTGCACATACCACACACATTCAGATCTCGTCCTTATGCGATCTATACATTCACATGCAATCAGATCACTTACAATCAGGTGATCTGTGCATTCACAATTACTTAGATTACTTCACGTATTCACACGGATTTTTCCATTCATATATAATTAGATCACGCACCGTTCACTAGCTCTCCTGCATGTACGACACACATTCAAATCTCTTACTGTTCACAGGGTGTCCAGCATAAACATCTATAGAGAGACTGACCAAAGCTCGAGGTCTAGTCACCCTGCACACTCACAGACGAATGACAGCCTCTCAATCACTCTGCTAGCCAGTTTCTCAGACTAATGACATCCTCTCAGCCCTTTCCTACCCAGTCTCTCAGACTACTGACAGCCTATCAGTCTCTCTCCTAGTAAGTCTGTTTTTCATATATGCAGAGTATTTTATAGTCTCAAGCAACATCGTGGCTGTCCAATGGTCTGCTGCTGGTTGTCTGACTTCGCCATCACTCGAATTTGGAGCTACCCCAACTAATTGTTATTGGATGATTATCCCCGAATCCCTGTCACTCTAAACGTCGCAGCCGGTCGTGGCCGCATCTGACTGTCACACCTCCCCCCTCCCCAACTACGCTAATTCGGAACGCCAGAGTGGTCAGTACCCCCATACACCCCACCCCCACCCCCCTCCATCCCCACCCGTACCAGACAAATTCTTCCACCTAAACCCCTCATTTTCTTTTTTTCCTTTGTCGAGCTAGTGACGAGACGGTGATTTACTTTGCCACGCATTCGGGCAACCTTTGTTCCCAGAATCACCAATCCAATCTCCCCTGCCCTAAACGCTCGTGCTCCAGCTGGAATTGTCGCAAATCATTCCCGCACTTTCAGGGGACGCGTGGTCTAGTGGTTAAGTGGCACGGCTCACAATCTGATGTGCTGGGTTCGATCCCCATCACAGCACCGGCCGTTACCCCGGTGAAGAAAACCCTTAGAAAATGTAGGAGGAAGCAGACCCTTACATAAAATGCATGCTGAAGTCGGATGCACTAGGCCGACAGGCGCAAAATAAAAATCACAGTGCAACGCACACCCGCCTTGGGGAATAGAGAAATAAGGCGAACGCAAAAAACAAAAACAAAAATTCCCGCACTTTCACAGTATTAGATACTGATTCCATTTTAAGCAGTAGAGTTATTGAAACGGTTGCAGAATTGATAGCCAGGAAGCAGAGAGTGACACATTTCTGACAACCCGTGAAACTCCATCAACGAGTCAGTGAACTAAATTCCAAGTATTTTGTGTTGATGAAGCTGGGAGTAACTAAAGCAGTCGTGAGCGACGACCTTGAGAGAGAAGATTGCCCATTTGTTGGTAGAAACAAGTTCGTAACCAGAAAGACAAAACGAGTGTAAGGAATCCTAAGACGTGGGAACAAAGATATCGCTGTGTTAAGATCTGCGCTAATACATGTAATCCTAGATAAGGAATAATTATTAGTTTAGCAAAGTGATAACTGTGGTACACCTTCAATAATAATTCTGTTGCCAGTAAGTAGTGATAGAGCTGGTACAATGTTATTCACTCATATCTAGAGATCACACGCCTTTAAATCCTCAGACATGTAAGAATAAAAGTTTTCTGATGATTGAATGTGGAAAACAAATGTACATTACCAGAGGAAGTAAAAATGGAAATGAATTCCATCCAGTGAACAATATGAGATGTGTCCATCAACTTCAGATCCTGCCTGTTTTAGCTCTTACTTGTTCTCTCCACGTCTTCCTTTCTTCTATTCTGCAGCATGTCGTCCGTTTTTCTCTAACAAAATTTACAGCCCAATATCTCCATCTCATTCCCCGTAACTTAGTTAAATTTAGCTCCCCTTGTCAGAGGTAGACAAATATATGAACGCTGCTGTTGTCTTGTATCAGTGAGCAACAGACTTGATGTAATAAAGCGGACACATCTTACGTCCACAATCTAGGTCTCCCGTTGTCTGTTTGTTTGTCTTATTTGATATCTTCTTCGTCATTTTATTCTTTCAGAGATCAATTTGAATCAATCTAATGAATTAGCTGTGGCCAGCCTGAAATGATTGACATCTCTGTTGAGCGTATATGGGATTAATGTTGTTAATGGCCATGTGGATGTTCTCTGTTCATTGAAGGTTTCTAGAACTTTTAACTTGTCTAGATAAAATGCGTTGATGCCACAGTCAGTCCTGGTTGGTTTTATCAGGGGACGTGACTTATGACAAATATTCTCAAATCTTGAACAGCACTAAAACGCAATTGGCTCCAAAATTGGCTCTAGTCCAAGCACAATTACCATTTTTATGCGAAGCTCGGAACGTCAGCATGTTTAGTACTTGTGCAGCAGATTGTTTGCATTGGTTCTGTCTGGGACAAACATATCACATCAGCACTTCTTTCTTTTGCAGCTTATTGAATAATTGTTTCCATTCAGCCTCTCTTCTTTCCTAAACCGCCCCCACTCCCCTTACGCCCCAATCTTATTATTTTCATTCTTAGACACACCTTCTTTATTTTCCATCGACCATGACGTCATTGCAAATCACCACAACAGACTTTCACTTGTCCGCCATTTCCAATTATCCCGAGCAAACAACCATTTTAGGATTCCCATTCAGATGCACTGGTTATTGATCCTGTTTCTCTCATGGGGAAAAACCAGCAGGATTTAGTGCCAGTTACAGCTAAGCTGGACGGTCTCCGGCGTTACAGCCAAGCTGGACGGTCTCGGCGTTACAGCCAAGTGGGACGGTCTCCAGCGTTACGTCCAAGCTGGGCGGTCTCCGGCGTTACAGCCAAGCTTGACGGTCTCCAGCGTTACGACCAAAGTAGACGGTCTCCAGTTACAGCCAATCTGGACGGTCTCCGGCGTTACAGCCAAGCTGGACGGTCTCCAGCGTTACAGCGAAGCTGGACGGTCTCCGGCGTTACAACCAAGCTGGACGGTCTCCAGCGTTACAGCCAAGCTGGACTGTCTCCAGTTATAGCCAAACTAGACGGTCTCCAGTTACAGCCAATCTGGACGGTCTCAAATTACAGCCAAACTAGACGGTCTCCAGTTACTGCCAAGCTGGACGGTCTACAGCGTTACAGCAAAACTGGACGGTCTCCAGTTATAGCCAATCTGGACGGTCTCCAGTTACAGCCAATCTGGACGGTCTTTCCAAAGAAAAGTTTATCACCATGGAAGACCATATTTATAAACTTAGCTCGTGACTTTGGGCCGGGGTTTATTTTTGCCCCAGTGACATTAAAGGGCTGCTTTCTGTCAAGTGGTATAAGGGGCAGCATACACACGCACACGCATGCGTAATTATCAGTTCTGTCGATTCGGATTCTAGTCTCACTTGAGTCGACTTATGATTCGACTCGACTATTTCCTATCAACAGACTTCCCGAGACTTGGACAACAGTTTGGTGGGGTGTCGTACACAGAATTCCCGAGACTTGGACAACAGTTTGGTGGGGTGTCGTACACAGACTTGCCGAGACTTGGGCAACAGTTTGGTGGGGTGTCGTACACAGACTTGCCGAGACTTGGACAACAGTTTGGTGGGGTGTCGTACACAGACTTCCCGAGACTTGGACAACAGTTTGGTGGGGTGTCGTACACAGACTTGCCGAGACTTGGACAACAGTTTGGTAGAGTGTCGTACACAGACTTCCCAAGACTTGGACAACAGTTTGGTGGGGTGTCGTACACAGACTTCCCAAGACTTGGACAACAGTTTGGAGTGGGGTGTCGTACACAGGCTTCCCGAGATCGAAGCGGACCCTCCTGTGCACGTATAACATGTTTGAACATTATTGATTCATCGATAATCGGAAATCGCCAACAATAGTTTTATTACATTTGTTGTTTGTCCCAGAGTATTTAATGAATGCGCTTGGATATTAATATCGAATGATGTCATTGTCATACTGACTTACACTTGGGGTGATTTGACTTGAGAATTGTTTTATAACTGAAGACTTGAGAGACTTTACTTTGAGTCTTCGTAAATAGCAGACTTGACTTGAGTGTTGATTTGATTAATTAAGTTTTTAGATTCGACTTGACTCGTGATTTGATAACTAATGAAGTTTTTAGACTCGACTTGACTCTTGATTTGATAACTAATGATGTGAGACTCGACTTGACTCGTGATATGATAACTAATCATGTGAGACTTGACTAGAAAGTATGTATGCGAAGACAGCACTGGTAATCATACACACGCACATGCAAGTATACACATCCCTCACACATATACACATGTACACAGACACATGTACACACACACCTATATACATGTACACAGACACATGTAAACACGCATATATATATATGCCCATGTACACAGACACATGTACACATACGCATAAATAAATATATATATATATATATATACATGTATACACACCCAAACACATCTGTTTGACGACTGTGGTATCAACCACCTGTTTTCTACAACGTTACGTCCATACTACAGTTCTCTATTCTGTTTGTGGATTGTCTTAACACTTACCAGTAATATGTGTCACATACATTACACGTGTGCTAACACTCACCGATAGATTACAAACATTACAGGTAACAAAACCTACGAAAACTGCAAGAGAAGTCAATGAACGTAAAAGAAGAAGCAATGGCAAAAAAATGCATATTTTAAGTACTGGACAAACAAACACATCGGACAACTAAATAGAGAGTAAACTAACAGGCAATCTTGAATCGAACAATTTACCTTCATGTGACAGAAGCGCCTTGCTGCAAAGGAGACATAAGTAAGGGATTAGGCATACTAAGTAAGCAAAGATCCCATTAACACGCTTATCTGGCATATTGAGACAATAAGGTTAGGCCCACATTTAACTTGGCCAACGGCACACTTCGAGAGAGTTCTTTCTCCTGTATCACTTGATCCCCGTAGTAGTGATCAACATGCAGATGAAGTCAAGCATAGCACAACCGCCTGAAGGACCCCGGTCCACTTTCATCAGCACGCTCGGGAATTGATGAAAGGTACAACAACCCGCCATACCTCCTTTTCAAGGCGCACAAAAGAGTAATCCTACTCATTGTTGGGATTCAACAACATTTCTGATCAGTATGTCTTACCTGACCCTGACTAACATGTCTGATCAGTATGTCTTACCTGACCCTGACTAACATGTCTGATCAGTATGTCTTACCTGACCCTGACTAACATGTCTGATCAGTATGTCTTACCTGACCCTGACTAACATGTCTGATCAGTATGTCTTACCTGACCCTGACTAACATGTCTGATCAGTATGTCTTACCTGACCCTGACTAACATGTCTGATCAGTATGTCTTACCTGACCCTGACTAACATGTCTGATCAGTATGTCTTACCTGACCCTGACTAACATGTCTGATCAGTATGTCGTACCTGACCCTGACTAACATGTCTGATCAGTATGTCTTACCTGACCCTGACTAACATGTCTGATCAGTATGTCTTACCTGACCCTGACTAACATGTCTGATCAGTATGTCTTACCTGACCCTGACTAACATGTCTGATCAGTATGTCTTACCTGACCCTGACTAACATGTCTGATCAGTATGTCTTACCTGACCCTGACTAACATGTCTGATCAGTATGTCTTACCTGACCCTGACTAACATGTCTGATCAGTATGTCTTACCTGACCCTGACTAACATGTCTGATCAGTATGTCTTACCTGACCCTGACTAACATGTCTGATCAGTATATCTTACCTGACCCTGACTAACATGTCTGCTCTGTATGTCTTACCTGACCCTGACTAACATGTCTGATCAGTATATCTTACCTGACCCTGACTAACATGTCTGATCAGTATGCTTTGCCTGACCCTGACTAACATGTCTGATCAGTATGCTTTGCCTGACCCTGACTAACATGTCCGATCAGTATGTATTGTCAGACCCTAACTAATATGTCCGATCAGTATGTATTGCTTGTTAATCGGTTATATAAAGAGATGACATTTGTTTGTGCTTGTTTTGTCTGTAGGTAATGAAGTGAAGCTAGCAGGAGGTTAATAATAGTGTAAGCACTAACAGCAAGGACACCAAACAACGCAAACAATATGACGCAATAGCTACTTCATAGGTCTCTAAACCATTGGTCTAAGTTAATCTCTTTATCTATTGGTTTTCTCGCTCCAAGTAAAACAGAGTCACTGCTACAGCTTCTCTCCTCACAGGAAGCCTGTATCATAGTATATGCAGTTTCATATTCAACCACAATGGGTTTACATGATGAGGTTGCTATCCTCATAGCCTTTTATGACTTACTGCGAAGTGGTAATTTTGGTGTCAATTCGGGTACCACTCGTTTAGTCGATACAAGTTCAAGCCATTGTATTGGATTTGGGACCTGCTTTATGTGTGATATTTATATTTGTTTAACTTAATAATTTTTTGTGTGTTTGTATGTGCTGTTTTCGTTATTCACTCTCTGATGAAGGCTGTTTTATAGACTCACACGCTTGTGCGTACGTCTGTTACTGTTCTCGTGTACGCAAACTTGCACTTTATCCTTGCTTGAAGCACAGATTCTGTTGATAATTGGTTTGAGTGCTGTCCCTGGTGTATTTAATACGCCATTGGATCAGCAAGCTGATTGAACGTGACGGCTGGTCCAAAACTGTACTGACATCAACAACAAACATAGCATTGTAGAAAGCACGATTTCCAGCTAATTGGTACAGGACACTGAGCCAGATTTAGCACTTTTAAGAGAAATAGCCGTGGTTAAATGATGTCATTATCCTGTACGATTGTTAGGCTGGTTGTTCGTGATATACTTCAAATGTTTCTCTCTAAGCCGATTTGTGAATCATGAAAGCTTTCATGGGAATTGTGAGAACTTGTATGTGAATTGTAGGAGCTTTTATGTGAATTATGGAAGCTTTCATGTGAATTACAGAAGCTTCCACTGGCATTATGGAAGCTTTCATGTGAATTATGGAAGCTCTCATGTGAATTATGGAAGCTTGCATGTGAATTATGGAAGCTTTCATGTGAATTATGGAAGCTTGCATGTGAATTACAGAAGCTTCCACTGGCATTATGGAAGCTTTCATGTGAATTATGGAAGCTTTCATGTGAATTATGGAAGCTTGCATGTGAATTATGGAAGCTTTCGTGTGAATTATGGAAGCTTTCGTGTGAATTATGGAAGCTTTCGTGTGAATTATGGAAGCTTTCATGTGAATTATGGAAGCTTTCAAATAGTTAACGTTCACTTTCTCATGTTACGAGACAAACAGCAGGAAAATAAGGTAATTTCATACCATCGGTGCTGTAGCGGATGATGTCGTAAAGACGTGTTGCACTTGGTATCAACATCTCCTCGGGTGGTTGGTGGACCAGTTCCCATGTACGCTGCCGTAACCACAGTATGTGGGGTACCCATTTACAGCCGAGTTAACTGTGTCGTCAAGTTACAAGGGAGTGAATACGTTACCTTTAGCTGAAGTAGCAAGAGCTGTGACCACTTCTGACGCTCAGAAGCTGAGGGCCAGAAGAAAGTCTTTACTAGAAGAGATATTGGTAAAACTCACTCCCTAGAAGAGATAAAACTCACACTTAGAAGAGATATTACTAAAATTGATAAAACTCACTCACTAGAAGAAATACCGGTAAAGCTTACTAGAAGAGATATTGGTCAAACTCATTTACTAGAAGAGATATTGGTAAAATTCACTTACTAGAAGAGATATTGGTCAAACTCACTTACTAGAAGAGAGATCGGTAAAACTCATTTACTATAAGAGATACTGGTTTCTGTTTCTGTTTATATGAATCGACGTCACTGCACTCTGGGCATACCCATAGGTGCTCAGTCTCTCTGATCAAATGGCGAAAGGTATTGGTAAAACTCACTCACTCACTCACTAGAAGAGATATCGGACTATATAATACTAGACAAGGTTTAACTCAAGCAGACTGGCCATGGAGAGAGAGAGAGAGAGAGAGAGAGAGAGCGAGAGAGAGAGAGAGAGAGAGAGAGAGAGAGAGAGAGAGAGAGAGAGAGAGAAAATTTAACTAGGAGTCTGTTTAGCTCGCCGACTTAATAGAAGAGCGATTGATAGGCTGTTTTACGAATATTAGTGAGATAGAACAAGGTTGCTGAACCAGCATACGTATTTGAGTCTTGGCCAGTCGCTCTATTGGGTGTGTGTGTTGGGCGCCCTGTGTCTAGAAGAGATGTGGATGTGTGTGTGTAGTGTAGACACCGAGGGAACGTTGTATGTTCCAGAGTGGGTGTATACGCAGATCGATTGAGTGTGTGATCAAATGTGAGTATAAGCTGAATATATTGAATGTATTATGTCCAGATCACCCACCTGAGGGGATCTGAGTGTTACAGAATACAAACGTGAGGACGAGTTTTTGAGAGTGTGTTGAGAGATAAGGGGAGGTGAGTGTGCGGCTAGAACTGGGTTGGATTAGTCTGGAGCAACATCAATAGCTTATGCTTATAAACTCCCGAGTATCTATTTAGAAGAGATGTATTTCTTGTATTGTTTGTAATTTCATTGCACTCGCTTTAATAGTTGTTGTATGAGTGTGATATAATAAATATACCACCTGCTGCGTGCTATGTTATTTGCTGTGTGTGGTCATAAATGATGTGGTTACACGTGGTAACATTCTAGATATAATAACCACTGCGGAAACCTGGACTCTGCTACACTGACCACACGACCTAATACAAACTGTGACTTAGTATACTGAAGTCTCTAGTACACCATTTTTGACCAGCGCTCAAGCCTGCAGATAAACACCTTGTGCCTATATATACATAGCAACATACTATGTTATAGTAGTCTGGCTAATGAAGTGGGGGTCGACACTGTAATCCTTGTATTGTGAGCTTAATGAGAAGTCTAACATTGTACTAGATCTAGGCATACCATGGGCACCTTCTATAGTACATCTTAGGATGTAAGAAGAGTCAGTGTAACTCGGTATCAAAGTATCATCAAGAGTTAACTCACCACGAGTATCGTCGCCAAGAGTTAACTCACCACGAGTATCGTCGCCAAGAGTTAACTCACCACGAGTATCGTCGCCAAGAGTTAACTCACCACGAGTATCGTCGCAAAGAGTTAACTCACCACGAGTATCGTCGTAAAGAGTTAACTCACCAAGAGTATCGTGGAGCAACAACAATAATAATACCAACAACAACAACAACTACAGCAACACCAACAATAGCAACGCGGAAGAGTCTATGTCTAAATGGGGGATATTTGTGAATGGTTGTGGTGCTCTGATTTAACTAACACTGAATGTGTCTGATTTATTTTGACTGAAACCTTGTTCGTCTCTTAACTTGGCGAGGAATACCTCAATAGTGTTTACATTGCCGATTATCTCCCTTACTTACAAACTTGGTTTAATATAAATAAATGTTTGCATCGTAAAATGTAGCATTAAAAACATATTGACTTATTCTGTCTATCAAGTGTACCTCTGTTGACCAGTTGACCAGGTCTGACAAGAGCATTGCTCTTCTGTCTATGTACCTCTGTTCAACAGTTGACCAGGTGTGACAAGAGAATTGCTCCTCTGTCTATGTACCTCTGTTCAACAGTTGACCAGGTGTGACAAGAGCATTGCTCCTCTGTCTATGTACCTCTGTTCAACAGTTAACCAGGTGTGACAAGAGCATTGCTCCTCTGTCTATGTACCTCTGTTGACCAGTTGACCAGGTGTGACAAGATCATTGCTCCTCTGTCTAGCAAGTGTACCTCTGTTGACCAGTTGACCAGGTGTGACAAGATCATTGCTCCTCTGTCTAGCAAGTGTACCTCTGTTCAACAGTTGACCAGGTGTGACAAGATCATTGCTCCTCTGTCTAGCAAGTGTACCTCTGTTCAACAGTTGACCAGGTGTGACAAGATCATTGCTCCTCTGTCTAGCAAGTGTACCTCTGTTGACCAGTTGACCAGGTGTGACAAGATCATTGCTCCTCTGTCTAGCAAGTGTACCTCTGTTGACCAGTTGACCAGGTGTGACAAGATCATTGCTCCTCTGTCTAGCAAGTGTACCTCTGTTCAACAGTTGACCAGGTGTGACAAGATCATTGCTCCTCTGTCTAGCAAGTGTACCTCTGTTCAACAGTTGACCAGGTGTGACAAGATCATTGCTCCTCTGTCTAGCAAGTGTACCTCTGTTGACCAGTTGACCAGGTGTGACAAGATCATTGCTCCTCTGTCTAGCAAGTGTACCTCTGTTGACCAGTTGACCAGGTGTGACAAGATCATTGCTTCTCTGTCTAGCAAGTGTACCTCTGTTCAACAGTTGACCAGGTGTGACAAGATCATTGCTCCTCTGTCTAGCAAGTGTACCTCTGTTCAACAGTTGACCAGGTGTGACAAGATCATTGCTCCTCTGTCTAGCAAGTGTACCTCTGTTGACCAGTTGACCAGGTGTGACAAGATCATTGCTCCTCTGTCTAGCAAGTGTACCTCTGTTCAACAGTTGACCAGGTGTGACAAAATCATTGCTCCTCTGTCTAGCAAGTGTACCTCTGTTCAACAGTTGACCAGGTATGACAAGATCATTGCTCCTCTGTCTAGCAAGTGTACCTCTGTTCAACAGTTGACCAGGTGTGACAAGATCATTGCTCCTCTGTCTAGCAAGTGTACCTCTGTTCAACAGTTGACCAGGTGTGACAAGATCATTGCTCCTCTGTCTAGCAAGTGTACCCATGTTTAACAGTTGACCAGGTGTGACAAGACCATTGCTCCTCTGTCTAGCAAGTGTACCTCTGTTCAACAGTTGACCAGGTGTGACAAGACCATTGCTCCTCTGTCTATCAAGTGTACCTCTGTTGACCAGTTGACCGGGTGTGAAAATAGCATTGTTCATCTGTCACGTGTAGATCGTCTCACTCTGTCAGCTTAACAAGAGAACCTTCTCTAACCTCTGCTGGATTATTTTCAATATCCCATAAATTTCCAATAAAACTGTAAAGTACCTTTGTGGATGTCTCGATTCCTGCTTTAATAGCTTCAGCAGAAGTCTGTCCCTTTTCCATTGTTTGGAAATTTAGTTGTCTCCTTAATCTCTTTTTTTACTTGACTTATCGCAATTAACGTTGAGGTCTTCTCCAGTAGGTTAAATGTATCGGCTACTGGTTGTCTCTTTAAGCGCTCTTCAAAGTGTTAAACCCATTTGACGTTCTAGTCATCACGGCTGGTTTTGCCTCTTCTCAATGTGTCTCTTCTCAATGTGTCTCTTCTCAATGTGTCTCTTCTCAATGTGCCTCTTCTCAATGTGTCTCTTCTCAATGTGCCTCTTCTCAATGTGTCTCTTCTCAATGTGCCTCTTCTCAATGTGCCTCTTCTCAATGTGCCTCTTCTCAATGTGCCTCTTCTCAATGTGTCTCTTCTCAATGTGCCTCTTCTCAATGTGTCTCTTCTCAATGTGCCTCTTCTCAATGTGCCACTTCTCAATGTGCCTCTTCTCAATGTGTCTCTTCTCAATGTGCCTCTTCTCAATGTGCCTCTTCTCAATGTGCCTCTTCTCAATGTGCCTCTTCTCAATGTGTCTCTTCTCAATGTGCCTCTTCTCAATGTGTCTCTTCTCAATGTGCCTCTTCTCAATGTGCCTCTTCTCAATGTGCCTCTTCTCAATGTGTCTCTTCTCAATGTGCCTCTTCTCAATGTGCCTCTTCTCAATGTGTCTCTTCTCAATGTGCCTCTTCTCAGTGTGCCTCTTCTCAATGTGCCTCTTCTCAATGTGCCTCTTCTCAATGTGCCTCTTCTCAATGTGCCTCTTCTCAATGTGCCTCTTCTCAATGTGTCTCTTCTCAATGTGCCTCTTCTCAATGTGCCTCTTCTCAATGTGTCTCTTCTCAATGTGCCTCTTCTCAATGTGTCTCTTCTCAATGTGCCTCTTCTCAATGTGCCTCTTCTCAATGTGCCTCTTCTCAATGTGCCTCTTCTCAATGTGTCTCATCTCAATGTGCCTCTTCTCAATGTGCCTCTTCTCAATGTGCCTCTTCTCAATGTGCCTCTTCTCAATGTGTCTCTTCTCAATGTGCCTCTTCTCAATGTGTCTCTTCTCAATGTGCCTCTTCTCAATGTGCCACTTCTCAATGTGCCTCTTCTCAATGTGTCTCTTCTCAATGTGCCTCTTCTCAATGTGCCTCTTCTCAATGTGCCTCTTCTCAATGTGCCTCTTCTCAATGTGTCTCTTCTCAATGTGCCTCTTCTCAATGTGTCTCTTCTCAATGTGCCTCTTCTCAATGTGCCTCTTCTCAATGTGCCTCTTCTCAATGTGTCTCTTCTCAATGTGCCTCTTCTCAATGTGCCTCTTCTCAATGTGTCTCTTCTCAATGTGCCTCTTCTCAGTGTGCCTCTTCTCAATGTGCCTCTTCTCAATGTGCCTCTTCTCAATGTGCCTCTTCTCAATGTGCCTCTTCTCAATGTGCCTCTTCTCAATGTGTCTCTTCTCAATGTGCCTCTTCTCAATGTGCCTCTTCTCAATGTGTCTCTTCTCAATGTGCCTCTTCTCAATGTGTCTCTTCTCAATGTGCCTCTTCTCAATGTGCCTCTTCTCAATGTGCCTCTTCTCAATGTGCCTCTTCTCAATGTGTCTCATCTCAATGTGCCTCTTCTCAATGTGCCTCTTCTCAATGTGCCTCTTCTCAATGTGCCTCTTCTCAATGTGTCTCTTCTCAATGTGCCTCTTCTCAATGTGTCTCTTCTCAATGTGCCTCTTCTCAATGTGCCTCTTCTCAATGTGCCTCTTCTCAATGTGCCTCTTCTCAATGTGTCTCTTCTCAATGTGCCTCTTCTCAATGTGCCTCTTCTCAATGTGTCTCTTCTCAATGTGCCTCTTCTCAATGTGCCTCTTCTCAATGTGTCTCTTCTCAATGTGCCTCTTCTCAATGTGCCTCTTCTCAATGTGCCTCTTCTCAGTGTGCCTCTTCTCAATGTGCCTCTTCTCAATGGGCCTCTTCTCAGTGTGTCTCTTCTCAATGTGCCTCTTCTCAATGTGCCTCTTCTCAATGTGCCTCTTCTCAGTGTGCCTCTTCTCAATGTGCCTCTTCTCAATGTGCCTCTTCTCAGTGTGTCTCTTCTCAATGTGCCTCTTCTCAATGTGCCTCTTCTCAATGTGCCTCTTCTCAATGTGCCTCTTCTCAATGTGCCTCTTCTCAATGTGCCTCTTCTATTGGCCTATTTTGGTGTTGGTATTCTCCTGACAATAGCGCCTTGTATCGTCTACACTGAAATAATCCGTTTATTGTAGAAGAGCCCTAACAGATTGTACACACTCCGAGCCTTTTGGGTGTGAAGTACTCCAAGAGATCTCTTGAATACCCCCATGACCGCCACGCTCCAGTCGACCCAGTTATAAACTGGTACCTGACATATGACTAGGGATGTACCACCGTACCTCATACAAGCTGTGGCTTAGCATACCGAAGACTCTGACAACTTCATTCGCCGACAGTAATCAACTCCTATGGGACAAACATTCAGAAACAAAACCCGACATGCCATGCAAGAATAACAGCGGGAATTAGTCATTGTCATGGGATCGACAGAACACCTAACCTGAACTGAAACAGGGGAGAGCAGCTGAGTCGAAAAGAGTGCCTAGCTTATGTGAGTCAAACAGTGAGCCATGTGAGAGTTAAGTGCACTTGTTTCCTGTGTCCCTCTGGTATTAGGCTTAGCTTCATGACGTGCACGTCCCGCAGGTATTAGGCTTAGCTTCATGACGTGCACGTCCCGCATGTAATGGACTTCGCTTCATGACGTGCAAGACACGCTGCCGTGTAGAAAAGACTCGATATTCCAGTAAATCATATTTCCCAGGAGACACAACTCTTAGGACAAACAATAATTGTCTCGCAGGTAGACAAGGCACAAACAAAGGCTAGGAAAACAGCATTAAGAGTGGGTTGGAGACAACCAGAGGCTAGAGAAGCAGTCTCGTAGGTAGGCTGGGGACAGCCATAGGCTAGTGAAGGGACCTCACGGGTGGGCTGAGGACAGTCAAGGACTAGGGAAGCAGTCTCGCAGGTAGCCTGTAGACAACCAAAGGCTAAGAGAGCAGTAATAAACGAATGCATGCTGAAGACGGATACGATCTGTTCATTTTTTTTACGGCAAAGGCAGAGACTTTGATGTGGATGCCTAGCGGCGAACGTGGAAAAAGTGATAGGAGAAACAAGAAACTTCCAGGTGTCGTTGAAGCAGAAACAAATATAATTATTTCAACTTGATCGGGGTGTAACTGTTTCATAATAGATATATAAAGCTACCATTGCTCCCAATGCTTCCCTGTCTCTCTCAGTCTTGTTTCGAGACCAGACAAGACATAGACGAGAAGTGACTGCTACAATAAGGCTTGTTTGTCAGAGCAAAAACAACGGTGAAGCACAAGCCTCGTTACAATCAATCAAAAGATATAATGATGCTGCATTGCTTGCTGGACCTGGCATTATGTCACCCATGCTGACATATCTTGTCAGATTGGACTCTGTCACGTGATCTATGTCTTGACAGGTTCTGCAACAAGGCTAATAACTGCTGGCTCTGTCCAGAATAGGAAAAAATGGCAGCACTATATAAAAACTTGATGTTATGTCAAGTCAAGTTATGTTACACTATGTTTTCTTATGTTATGTAGTAATATTATGATGTTATGATATGCAGTTATCTTATGTTCTTATGTTATGCTGCATATTGTTAAGTTATGTAATTCTATGGGTTTGCGTTTTATTTTGTTATTTTGTTCTGTAATGTTAAGGTATTATGCTAGTGTGTTATGTTATCTATGTTATGGTATTACGTTATAGTGTTATGTTATAGTATTATGGTACTTTCGTATGCTTTTTTGTTCTTTTGTTATTTAACATTCTTGTATTATGTTGTTATATTGTGTTTAATGTGCTGTGTAAAGCAGAACCCACATCGTATCTCTTTGCGCAGACCAAATGATGCTGAGTCTATTACCGCAGCTGTTACACACACGCTCACACACACTCACACACACGTTCTCTCACACACACACTCACACACACACACTCACATAAACATACACTTACATACACATACACTCATACACACATACACATTCACACACACACATATATTCACGCAGACACACAAACACTTACACACACACACCATAAGCTGATGAAAGCGGCTGAGACAAGATGGAGTATAATCAAATGTTGAAACTGCCTTATCAGATAAAAATGGTTCTGACGGATAAAATACAAAAACCTGATAGGACCACCTTGACCGACAGAGCGAAAATAGAAAAAGAATGTCGGAGATTCTACACTGATCGCTTTACAGCTAAAGCTGTCATCTATGAAACCGCACACTTCAGGTTATATGTCAGTATCAGAGACCCTGTGATAAGTGCAGTCAAGCACATAAAAACAGGAAAAGCCACAGGTCTGGATGGAATAGCTGCAGAGGTTATTCAGACTGAAGAGGAAAGGCTGGCAAGCCAGCTGATGAAAGGGTTTGACAAAAGTCTAGTTGTAGCCCCTTTCAGTCATCGCTGACTATGGTACGATTCGATCTTGGAGGGATAACTCTGCATCATCATCATCATGTAGCATGCCCTTTATGTAACGTCAATCCCATCACAGTCTTTCTGAAAGAAACTCGTTCAATGGTCAAAACTCCAGTCTCCGTCACAGTCATACACATGCATTCCTGGATATCTTGGTGCCATCGTCTTCTTGGTCTACCACTTCCTATTTTACCTGGCACCATACCTTCCATCACTGTTCTCTCGAAACCGTTGTGTCTCTTGGTGTGACCAAAGTATTTGCATTTTCCAGCCAAAATGGAATTAATAAACCAGTTTGCATCTATGCTCAACTCTTGCCGAATGTCTACATTTGTCTTTTTCGCTGTCATGGGTATTGTGAGGATTGTTCTGTAACATTACCGTAACTCTACAGAGCTTTTTGTTTTCTCGCTCCTCGGAGTCTTGTCGTTTCCCTATCAGTGTTGGAAGAACTTCTGTTCACCCAGCATGAAGTGGGTCTTCAGGTTACATCTCAACTTGGATCGGTCTACCCCTTCGTCCTTCCAGGATGTCACACCCATGCCCAGTGCTTTCATATCACGCTTACACACACAACTGAATCTCAACTGTGGTCGGCCGATCGTTCCATTGCCATCCGTGAACTGTCCATAGAGAATATCCTTGGGGATGATCTCTTCCTGCATGCAACCCTAACATGACCAAGTTGTAGTAGCCTTCGCTGCCTTAGGAGAGCTTGGGTGACGGGTGTAACAGTGTATTTGTTACGCTTGTCTCTCCGTGTAATTTAAAGAATGGATCTCAGACGCTATTTATGAAGACATTAAGCCTGTACTATTGTTTAGCATAGAATATCCAAGTTTACATCCAAGGACGGGCTAATGACAAAGAATATCCAAGTTTACATACAAGGACGGGCTAATGACATAGAATATCCAAGTTTACATACAAGGACGGGCTAATGACATAGAATATCCAAGTTTACATACAAGGACGGGCTAATGACATAGAATATCCAAGTTTACATACAAGGACGGGCTAATGACAAATGCTTTGTAAACTGTGCTCTCGGTTGTAATTTGAACGTTTCTGATTTTCCCAAACTCGCGTTGTTATGAGAAGAAATGTAGCAGCAGTATTGTCAATGTCACTGTTTATTTCTTTGTTTATAAAGATCGTGTGAGTTGGCGCACAGCTACCATATATAATTATCCATGGTAAGTGTTAGACTGGCATCTATTTCCTATCTCAGCACAATTGTTCTGTTGAGACTTATTGTTAGATCAAATATGTGCACGCCTGGGAGAAGCGATCTATGAACCTTTAATTTCCATGATGACTCTTTTTTATCACATCTTATCTTGTTATGCCTTTCAGCGTCAGCTTTTGAAGAGATCTCCAGAACGAGCTTTAGAAAATTATATACATAGAAAAGTCCAGGGGATAGAACACGAAATCAAATTGATTTTATAATGATCAGACTCAGATTTAGAAATAGTGTCAATACCACCAAGACATACTCAGAAGCAGACATCAACTCAGACCCCAATCCAGTTTGTATGAAAGTGCATATATAACTCAAAATCACAGAGTGTAGAGTGACAAAGACACTTAAATAAGACAGGTCAGCGCTAAAGCAACTAGATATACTGCAAAAGTACCAGGGAGCAGTACAGAAGGTGTATGTTGTTGTTGTTTTTTTGTTGCGTTCGCCTTATTTATCTATTCCCCAAGGCGTGTGTGCGTTACACTGTGGTTTTTATTTTGCGTCTGTCGGCCCAGTGCATCCGACTTCAGCATTCATTTTATGTAAGGGTCTGCTTCCTCCTGCATTTTCTAAGGGTTTGCTTCCCCGGGGTAACGGCCGGTGCTGTGATGGGGATCGAACCCAGCACCTTCTGGTTGTGAGCCGTGCCACTTAACCACTAGGCCACGCCGTCCCCTACAGAAGGTGTATGAAAACTTACACTAAGAGGACAAGGAAGAAAACATAAAGAGGAGAATAAACGCTAAATGGGAACGTATAAAAAATAGTATCCAAGTAACAAATAAATCGTTACCAGATAAAGAGCTTAGGAAAAACCAAGAATGGATGATAGATGACATATTAACTAAAATGGCAGATAGAAAGAAGGCTAAAAACACTCCTGCATATTCATCACTACACCGAGAAATACGTACACTGTGAAGGCTGGCTAAAGAACAGTGGTTGGAAGAAAAATGCAAATTAATAGATGACATGGGACTACAACGCAATACCAGAGAAATGCATATAGAAATAAAGAAAACAACAAACAAGTAACTCAGGTAACTCAGGTAACTCAGGTAACTCAGGTAACTCAGAGTGGGGGATGCAACCAAGATAAGATTGGTGCCATTTTGATGTATGAAAATGACATGAAATAGATGAGCGGAATATGCAAGGGAACTTTTTGAGTACAAACGTGGACAAAACCATCAACATATGACAGTGAAGGACTCAGGATCCTCAGATCAGAGGTGGTAAATGTTATAAAAACTAAGAGAAAAGGGAAAGCATCAGACCCGGACTCCATAAACATAGAAACGATAGAGGCCCATGAGGAGTTTGGTATAGATATACTTACTGATCTGTGTAACGACATATACAATACTGGATGCACACCAGGGGACCTGAAAACATCTTCGTTTATAACACTCCCGAAAACACATCATGCAACAGAATGTTTCAACTATAGAACAATAAGTCTAATGAGTCACTCAATTAAAATACTACTCAAGATCATACAAGACAGAATAACATATGATCTCACCCTGGGGGCCACTCTTCCCCTACTCTCTCTTCTCACCTCACTCTGTTTCATTTGACTCTGTCCTACAGTCACACCCTTGCACAACTTTCACACGCGCCCTCGTGGTAAAGCCCTTCCATTGCACTTTGGTTGGGCTAGCTTCTGAGGGTGCACAAACCTAGCATAGGTACATACAGATGCACACATGCATCCAAGCACTGGTTTATGCGTCCTGATATCGCCCAATTGACTACGGTCTGGGGTGGAAAATGGCGCGCCTCCGCCAGTAGAAACTAGTGAGGCAAACATTTAAGCAAAAAAAAAAAAAACAAGACAGAATAACATATGATCTCACCCTGGGGGCCACTCTTCCCCTACTCTCTCTTCTCACCTCACTCTGTTTCATTTGACTCTGTCCTACAGTCACACCCTTGCACAACTTTCACACGCGCCCTCGTGGTAAAGCCCTTCCATAGCACTTTGGTTGGGCTAGCTTCTGAGGGCGCACAAACCTAGCATAGGTACATACAGATGCACACATGCATCCAAGCACTGGTTTATGCGTCCTGATATCGCCCAATTGACTACGGTCTGGGGTGGAAAATGGCGCGCCTCCGCCAGTAGAAACTAGTGAGGCAAACATCTAAGCAAAAAAAACAAAAAAACAAAAAACAAGACAGAATAAGAGGTAAAATAGAGAGCGAAGTTTCAGTAGAACAATTTGGTTTTCGAAAGTTTAATGGCACAAGGGAAGCAATTTTCTGTTTGTGAACTTTGACAGAAAAATACATAGAACTACATAATGACATTAATATGCATGGACTACCAGAAGGTTTTTGACAGTCCAACATAAAAATTAATTAATTGTATCCAAGAAATAGGTCTAGATGGAACGACTGCTCCGAAAGGGACCTAGGGGTTATAATAGATCATACAGGAAAGGTGAGTGAGCAAGTTAAGGTAGCAGTGAAAAAGGTAAATGCAATGTTAGGTATGATAAAAAGAAATATTAAACATAGGAGCAAGGAAGTGATCGTCAAACTGTATAAACTTTAGTTAGACCTAGATTGGAGTACTGTGTACAGGTGTGGAGTCCTTATCATAGAGGGGACATAAACATGCTAGAAAGAATACAAAAAAGAGCGACAAAGATGATAGTGGGATTCCAGAATTACAGTTATGAGGAACGACTCAGAAAAACCGGCCTACAGTGTCTCGAAGAGAGAAGAATTCGTGGTGACTTAATACAGGTTTATAAGATGATCAGAGGAATCGATAAATTAGACTATAACAAGTTTTTTAAAATACAGCCACCTACAATAACACGAGGGCATAGCTACAAGCTGACTAAAGAGAGGTCCAGGTTAGATATTAGGAAATATTTTTTTAGTCAGAGAGTGGTGTCTGCTTGGAATGCATTGCCAGGGGAAGTAGTGGAGGCAGGGACAGTTAATGCATTTAAGAATAAACTGGATGCGCATAGATTTTAGAGCAAGGTGATGTAAATGTAACTGGTTGTATACAGACTCTGCAGGGTCTTCTAAACCAGTATAAAGATGTTAAGTTAAGTTAGTTAAGTTAATCTGTTCTGGGAGCAAACTGCTACAGTAAAATCAGGAAAGTTCGGCATCTAGATAAATACATAGATGTAAAAAGAGGAGTTAGACAGAGATGTGTATTATCCCCTTGTCGTTTTAATATCTACAAAGAACAAATATCCAAACATATAGATGGGGTGCCAGGTCTTGTCATTGGAGGAGTGGCAATGAAGTCTAAGATATGCGAATAATACAGTTTTGATTGCAAAAAGTGAGTAAGAATTACAGGAGCTTGTGACAATAATTCACACAATAAGTCAAGAGTTGGGATTAGACTAAACATCAAGAAAAGACAGACTGATAATTGGGAAAAGTGACAAGAAAACATGCATGCAGATAAAAATAAAAGATCCACTTTTTGAATAGGGGAAGAGTTTTTCCTATCTAGGTCATATAATAAGCAGCTGTGAAAAAGAAATCAGAAAGAGAATAGGTATGGCCAAGATGGCGTTCAGCAACATGCGACACACTGACATCCAAACAGATCAATCAGAAAGAGAATAGGTATGGCCAAGATGGCGTTCAGCAACATGCGACACACTGACATCCAAACAGATCAATTAGAAAGAGAATAGGTATGGCCAAGATGGCGTTCAGCAACATGCGACACACTGACATCCAAACAGATCAATCAGAAAGAGAATAGGTATGGCCAAGATGGCGTTCAGCAACATGCGACACACTGACATCCAAACAGATCAATTAGAAAGAGAATAGGTATGGCCAAGATGGCGTTCAGCAACATGCGACACACTGACATCCAAACAGATCAATCAGAAAGAGAATAGGTATGGCCAAGATGGCGTTCAGCAACATGCGACATACTGACATCCAAACAGATCAATCAGAAAGAGAATAGGTATGGCCAAGATGGCGTTCAGCAACATGCGACACACTGATATCCAAACAGATCAATCAGAAAGAGAATAGGTATGGCCAAGATGGCGTTCAGCAACATGCGACACACTGACATCCAAACAGATCAATCAGAAAGAGAATAGGTATGGCCAAGATGGCGTTCAGCAACATGCGACACACTGACATCCAAACAGATCAATCAGAAAGAGAATAGGTATGGCCAAGATGGCGTTCAGCAACATGCGACACACTGACATCCAAACAGATAAATCAGAAAGAGAATAGGTATGGCCAAGATGGTGTTCAGCAACATGCGACACACTGACATCCAAACAGATCAATCAGAAAGAGAATAGGTATGGCCAAGATGGCGTTCAGCAACATGCGACACACTGACATCCAAACAGATCAATCAGAAAGAGAATAGGTATGGCCAAGATGGCGTTCAGCAACATGCGACACACTGACATCCAAACAGATAAATCAGAAAGAGAATAGGTATGGCCAAGATGGCGTTCAGCAACATGCGACACACTGACATCCAAACAGATCAATCAGAAAGAGAATAGGTATGGCCAAGATGGCGTTCAGCAACATGCGACACACTGACATCCAAACAGATCAATCAGAAAGAGAATAGGTATGGCCAAGATGGTGTTCAGCAACATGCGACACACTGACATCCAAACAGATCAATTAGAAAGAGAATAGGTATGGCCAAGATGGTGTTCAGCAACATGCGACACACTGACATCCAAACAGATCAATTAGAAAGAGAATAGGTATGGCCAAGATGGCGTTCAGCAACATGCGACACACTGACATCCAAACAGATCAATTAGAAAGAGAATAGGTATGGCCAAGATGGTGTTCAGCAACATGCGACACACTGACATCCAAACAGATCAATCAGAAAGAGAATAGGTATGGCCAAGATGGTGTTCAGCAACATGCGACACACTGACATCCAAACAGATCAATTAGAAAGAGAATAGGTATGGCCAAGATGGTGTTCAGCAACATGCGACACACTGACATCCAAACAGATCAATCAGAAAGAGAATAGGTATGGCCAAGATGGTGTTCAGCAACATGCGACACACTGACATCCAAACAGATCAATTAGAAAGAGAATAGGTATGGCCAAGATGGTGTTCAGCAACATGCGACACACTGACATCCAAACAGATCAATCAGAAAGAGAATAGGTATGGCCAAGATGGTGTTCAGCAACATGCGACACACTGACATCCAAACAGATCAATTACAATTTGAAAATAAGAATTGGCAGGTGTTATATACACTCGTCACTACTGTATGCCGCAGAAACATGGACAATAAATAACAAGTTTGAAAAGAGGATTGAAGCCTTCGAAATGTGGGCATATAGAAGATTTATGTCGCATTTCTTGGAAAGAGAAGAAAACAAATTTGGAGGTATTGGAAATGGTGGTGGTGAAAAGAAAATTAATTACCGAAATCATGGTTAGACAGTTACCTTATTTTTGTCATATAACAAGACATACCACCTTGTTGAAGACCATACTGGAGGGTACGGAGGGAGGCAGTCGTTCAAGAGGCAGACACCGTCTTTAAGTGGGTGGATAACATCAGGAGAGGGACTGGAAAACGTCTCTTAGATTGCACAATTACGGCAAGAGATAGAGTACACTGGAGATCCATTGCAGCCGACCTCCGATGGGGAGATGACACCTGAACTGTACTGAACAGTGTGTGTGTTGTTCGTCCATCACGAGGACCTTTTCTTTTTTAATTTAGCCAGTCCTTCCAGTCGAGTATTCTGTAATTCCAGGTTGTGGATGGAGGCGGAGATGGCTGATGAGTCCGATTTGGGATCTGCATACTCGCAAGCAGTGAAGCATGGAAAGTTCGCTTCTCGAGACGATGATATTTTACGGACTTTGCTGGCCTTTCTCCGTTATTCTGCTCCATTCTTTTTAGAAGCCTCACATGATACTGCTCCTCTGCGGGGAGCTGTGTGCCAGGTTGTTCGGTCTTTTGCAGCTTCTTCCCATGTTTCGAGGTTTATGCTGAAGGCTTTTCAAGACGTTTTTAGTGTGTCTTTAAAGCGATTTATTTTGGCCTCCTCGTGAGCGTTTACCCTTCTGCATCTTGGCACAGAAGATTATTGTTGGTAACCGATAGTTTCGCATGCGAACCACTTGACCCGCCAAGCAAATCTGTGTTTGTATCATGATGATATCAATGCTAGGGATACCAGCTCTCTCAAAAACAGCAGTGTCCAGGACCCTGTCTTGCAATTTGACATTCATCACCCTCCTGAGACAAAGTGTGTGAAAATGATTCAGCTACTTTTCGTGACGCCTATATACAGTCCATGTTTCACTTGCATATAGCAACACAGGGACTACCACCGCCAAACTTCGACGCTAGACGTTTCAGTGTAGTCTGCCAAATGTGGCGCTGGCTTTGGCGGTTCTGACGTCCATCTCATCATCCATGACTACATTCTGAGACAGTCTACTACCGAGGTATGTGAATCTATTTACAACTTTCAGTTTTTCACCACTGATCTTGATGATTGGCTCAGTATACGTTTTGCCAGGAGCTGGTTGGTGCATTATTTCAGTTTTATCTGTGTTGATGGTAAGTTCAAAGTTGAAACACGCTGAGGAGAAATTATCCACGCTTTTCCGCAGATCGGCCTATGTGACAGCGTTAAGGGCACAATCGTCAGCAAACAGATGATCTCTGAGGGTGTGTGTTGACCTTAGCTTTTGCTTCAAGCCGCCTTAGGGTGAACAGCTGACCATCTATACGATAACTTATGTCGATTCCCATGTCTCCGTCTCTGAAAGCATCAGTCAGCATTGCAGAGAACATCATGCTGAACAAGGTTGGTGCAAGCACAAACTCCTGTTTAACGCCGTTTGTTACTGGAAAGGACTTCAATATAGTATCCTTTTCCTAAACTCTAGCCTGCATTCCATCATGCAGTTGCCGTACTACGTTGACAAATTTCATTGGGCAGCCGAACTTTGTCATGATTTTCCACAGGCCTTCTCTGTTGATCTTATCAAACGCCTTCGTCAGATCGATGAAGGCTACGTACAGGTCGCTGTGCTGTTCCTGGCATTTCTCTTGTAGCTGTCTGGCAGAAAACACGATATCCGCGGTCCCAAGCTCTTTCCGGAACCCACACTGACTTTCAGGTAGAAGACCTTCAAGATGAGCTGTGAGGCGATTGAGAAGGATTCTGGCGAATATCTTCCCTGCGATGGACAGTAAGGGAATGCCGCAGTGGTTGTCGCATGTTTGGCTGTTATCTTTCCGTTTATACAGATGTATTATTGAGGCATCTTTCACCTCTTGCAGGATGGTTTCACTGTGCCACATCTGTTTGACGATCAGGTGGAGTTTTACCATTAGTGATATATCGCCATTTTGTAGACTTCACAAGAATTCCATCGGAGCCAAGTGTTTTGCCATTGGAGAGTTGACTAACCGCTTTTTGGGTCTCCTATACAATCGGTGAATCATCCAGAACCTTGTTTAGAGGATACTTGGGCAGACGGTTAATTTCTTCGCTGCTAACAGTATAGTATGTGTGTGTGTGTGTACAGATGATATATATATATACACACACACACACATACAAATGCACACACACACACACACACACGCATGCCGACATACACACTCACACGTTTTGCTGAGAAGGAAGCAAATTCAGTGAAGTCTGTCTGTGTACAAGACAGTATATAATTGTTTTTTTTTAAATTTTAAACGCTGGAATACAAGTGCGTATAATGCTTTTATGCTTTCAGTCTATGAGGTTAGAACGCTCATAACTGGCGTGGCATGGTCGAAAAAGTTCAACTAATCTTTGCAGGAAACATTCAACTCTTTTCAACAAGCAAACGTTGCTTAGCAACACGACTTTCAGTTGTTATTCATGCGCGGGACATGAAATTACCAGACAAAAAAACTTGGCCGAGGAGGCGAGAAAATTGCCAGAAGCGTAGTAGGAAGACGGATTTAGGCGTTAGTCTGTACCGACGTTAAATTAACTGATAATCAGAAAGGGCAATTCTAGGCAAAGGGTGTCTGTGAGACCAACTTATTTTATGGACTATAATCAAACCTAGATGCAACAATCAAGAGAACATAAGACGGTTATAGTATGAAGTATCAACATCGAATAATGGGATTCACCGAACTTTATATTAATGTGAGATCAGAAATAAACAATGTCATAATTAATGTTCTGTGTCTGACAAGTGCATTAATGTCAAACTGCGAAAATCGGTAAAGACACATTTAATAAGATACATCAGCTTGACAGTCTTCATGAAATGGAAGTGTAAGAAAATGCATGTATAGACCTGGCTCAAACAGAGCACTGGGACGACCTTGTTTGGGAGCAGAGGCCAATACACATATATAAGTTAACTCTTCAGGGAAGAAAATACGAATACATCAAAAGGCAATGGTAACACATAAGGAGCATATTAAATTATACTTATCCAATGGCACAAGACATTGTTCGTTTATATTTGGCGCAAGAGAAAAACCGGAAAGTGAATAAAACTGGCCAGGAGCGTTACATAGCGACAGAGTGGACGGATATACTGCTAGCTGACAAACATGAAATGACTGGGTGGTGGTATGAAAAGAAATATATAAACAAACCAAAGGAATTGGACAGGAAGAGAGGCAGGCAAATGTAGGGAGGAGGAAGGAAAGAAAAAGAAACAGAGCCTATAAAACAGTATGTAGAGATTTATCAGAAATAGAGCTAGACCATAATATCCGTTGTCTTCCTCTTCGCATGGTTCTAGAACAGTTCATGTTCTATTCGAGACTGTCTTTGGTTGTCATCCCAGCGTACTTTGATTGGTCCTCGATGTCTGGATCCTTGACCATTTGCTTCTCATGACTGCAGTAGTAGCCAATCTTCTTTCTTTCTGCAGACTCAAACCACCAAAGCTGAGATTGTTCCACTCGCGTCTCAAAGGGCTGAGCTTCGAGATTGTGTCGTATTGTCTGATTGCAGACCTTGTCGCTTCTTCTTACTTTGGACAATCTTTCTTAGATATATCATTTCTCACGCGTGGAGCTGACTTTTCTGGGATGTTATAATTGTTCATGACTCACATCTATACGCCAAAACTGGTACATATATGGAGTGGTATACTGCCATCCCAGTTTTGTTTATTATGTATCTGATATTGAGGAATCCTCTATTTACGGCATGAAAAAGTTGACCAGTTCCTGACCTTGACCTAGCTATCTCCGTTCTGGTCTATTACATCTTCAAGTTATTTAATCTGCTTGACCTGTTCCAGAAACTGTTCACCCAGAAAAATGTCATCTTTCTTCTCTTCTCTTCTCTTTTCTTCTCTTCTCTTCTCTTCTCTTCACTCGATACCACCATGGTTTGTTTTATTTTTAAACTGCTAATGGTCACCCATCATCTTCCCAGCTCTTATTTCCAGATTTGTTTTTGACATTTTCCACTGATTTAGTCATAAGGGCCACGTCGTCGACAAATTCATTGATATGGGATCTATAGTTTGTAAAATTTGCTGATGACACAAAACTATGCAGTAGTGTCTCATCTTAAGCAGAAGTGGATATATTGACGTCGGATTTAGATAAAATTCGAAAATGGTCTGTAAGCTGGCAAAGTTTAATGTAGATAAATTTACAGTCATTCACATGGGTAGATCCAATATGGAACACAATTACAGAATGGGAGAGAACAATATTAGAAAGATATATAAGGAAAGGGACCTATGGGTTATAATAGATCATACAGGTAAGGTGAGTGAAAAAGTTAAGGTAGCAGTGAAAAAGGCAAAAACGTATAAGGTATGATAAAAATAAATATTAAATATAGGAGCAAAGAAGTGATAGTCAAACTGTATAAAGCATTAGTCAGACCTAGATTGGAGTACTGTGTAAAGGTGGGGAGTCCTTATCATAGAGGGGACATAAACATGCTAGAAAGAATACAAAAAAGAGCGACAAAGATGATAGTGGGATTCCAGAATTACAGTTATGAGGAAAGACACAGAAAAACCAGCCTACATTGTCTAGAAAAGAGAAGAATTTGAAGTGACGATATATGCTTATAAGATGATCAGAGGAACGGATAAATTAGACTAAAACAAGTTTTTCAAAATACAACCACCAACAAGAACAAGAGGGCACAACTACAAATTAACTAAAGAGAGGTCCAGATTAGATATTAGGAAATATTTTTTTAGTCAGAGAGTGGTGAATACTTGGAATGCATTGCCACAGGAGGTACTGGAGGCAGGGACAATTACTACATTTAAGAATAAATTGGCTTCGATACGCATAGCTTTTAGAGCAAGGTAATGTAAATGAAACTGGTTGTATACAGACTCTGCAGAATCTTCTAAACCAGTATAAAGACGTTAAGTTAAGTTCCAACTCCGATATATAAACTGGTCTCATTTCCAGTATCTGACTGAGTACGTTTCGGTCCTATCCTTACAGGCGTTGATGCATCATCCATGAGTAGTATGAGGACGAATGGTCATATAATGTAACCCTCTGGCGTGTGGTGTCCTGTCCTAACGTAGCACATGCAGCTCTCTTACAAAACTGTGAATAGCGCAGATTAAGAGTGTTCTTTCTTTTCGGGCAATCCCAGAGTATGCACTAAGGAACGATATCGAATACATAGTCCAGGTCCAAGAAACGGAGGTGCATTACATCAACATACTCAAGAGGTTCTCCACTCAGTTGTCTCAGTGTGAAGATAAGTCTTGAGTACTTCGATTTAATCTAAAACCGCATTGTTTCGTCCATTCGTGGTTCAACCAGACTTCTTAGCTTCTGCTCCAGTATCCTAAAGTAAACTTTGCCGCGGAAACTTAGGAGGGATACGCTTCTAAGGTGTTCGCACTGTAGGTTGTCGCCAGTCTTGAAAATTTGTTTAATTGTGACTATTTCCCAGTCCTTTGATACACCGTTGTGCACCAGACTGCATGGAGAGCCTTCGAGAATAACAGTTGACCTTCAGTTCCCATGTACTTCACCATTGTTGGTGGTATACCATCTTATCTAGCTGCTTTGCCAACCTTTATTTTCTCCAGTGCCGCCTAAAGCTCAATCATTGTGATGTTTTCCCCGCCATTGATTTACTTCTCTGTGTCAGAGCCTGCCTTACCTGGAACATGTTGTAACAGTTCCAGTTGCATGTGCAGAATACAAGTTTATGGCAGGGGAGATTGGGCTGGCGACTGTGTTCGCTAAAAGTCAAAGAGGTGTCTGAGGAAATAGTAAGTACCGAGGCACAGGTCAAACCCCGGTCACCACACCAGGGTCCGCGCAGACCACCCCGGTCCCCACACCAGGGTCCGCGCAGACCACCCCGGTCACCACACCAGGGTCCGCGCAGACAGAAGCGAGAGGTGAAAATAGAATGCAACTGAAAAACGGCCCATTTTGAGAATGGGTATACCATTCTGGTATTAGACACAAGCGGATGTGGGTTAGATTGACCATTCTGGTATCAGACACAAGCGGATGTAGGTTAGATTGACCATTCTGATATCAGACACAAGCGGACGTGGGTTAGATCGATCATTCTGGTATCAGACACAAGCGGATGGGGGTTAGATTGACCATTCTGGTATCAGACACAAGCGGATGTTGGTTAGATTGACCATTCTGATATCAGACACAAGCGGATGTGGGTTAGATTGACGACAGGGACTCACACGTCAGACTGTCACATATTGATATTGCAACCAATGGGATTCTAGATTGAGTGGGACCAAATGAGAATGATGTCTAACCATCAAACTGGGGAGGACCACCAAACAGCCATGTGTGTTTCTAGAGCTAAGAAAAGAGTCTATAAAAGACAATGCAGAAAAATTCAGAAGATTCGGAGACAGAGTTTACGGGGTGGTTATCAGATCATACACCTAGAGCCTTGCATCTCCGCTCAAAGGTGTGAATGGTGGTCACCATGTAAGCAATATGAGATAGTACTCTGATTACATGTGAGTGAGAAGATTTGTCTCGACACGACTTGAGAGTTCATCTATATAGCTGTCTGACTGTTCTCCACAGCCATTGCATTGGTGCCTGTTGGGGCAATGGGGGCTCTTCTACGATCAAAGGTATTTGTCTCGGATAAAGTGTCTCGATTATGATTCTGTGTAATCCTAGGGACTGCTGTCCAGTGTCTCATGACAACAACAAATTGTCAACAACAAACACACTGAACTGGAAAAAACCATGGGTGTTCACGTCAAACCGAGACTTTTTGTTTTAGTTCTATCCGAATGGGATATAGCGTACTGGAAATACTATCATTATTTAGGGGCATGTGTGTCCTATTATTGCTGATGTAGCTCACTGGCCATAGATCAATCATGTGACAATTAAATAGAATTAGTGGATAACACTGTTAGTGCTTGCATGGAACAGCGTGTTGTGATGACGTTTCTTGTGAACGAAGGCGTGAAACCTGCTGAAATGTACAGAAGGCTGCAATCACAATATGAGACACTCAGCCGTGGTAAGACATTTGAATTGTGTAAACGTTTTAAAGACGGAAGTACATCCATGAGTGATGATCCCGGGCTCTCAGCCCACCACAGTCATTCTATGAATACGCCTTATCCTGGAATATCCACGCAAATTCTGTCGCAAAATTGCACAAGAGGCAAGTCTTTCTCTGGGTTCGATGAACACTATTATTCATAAACATTTGCATTTTCGGATGGTTAGTGCACGTTGGGTGCCAAGACAGCGTTCCGTTTTTGACAGGCAGAGAAGAGTTCAAGCTTGCACTGAACGGCTCACCGCACTATGTACCATATGCAGCAACTCGACTAGGAAGTATTGCTACATCCACCTTACAGCCCAGACCTCGCTTAAAAGCGATTTCTACCTCTATGTATCCTTGAAAAAATTTCTGGGAAATCAACATTTTTTCAGAACTGATGACGAAGTGAAATAGGCTGTCCTGGATTGATTCAGGTATACCGACACATTTTTCAAGGCTAAAGCTTGTCAATCATTACATAAACGATGGGACAAGTGCATACAAGTTGCAAGAGATTATATTGAAAAACAGATGGTTTTTTACTACTTGAAAAAATTTAATGTTTCCTTATTAAAAAAGTCGCGGTTCGACTTGAACTTCCCTCGAATATTACGTCATTCTTGACTCCAACAGGTCTATTGTCAGCGACATCGTCATGTCAGTGAAACTACAGCAATTGAGGGGCAGTTTTAAATGCACTTGTTTGTCTGATTGATTCAACCATTTTGACCTGTACTGTTTGTGTTTTTCTGGTCCAATACTACACCTCTTGACCTCCTCCATTTAAATGTTTTTTTCTGGCCCCCTACAAAACCTCTTGATTTCCACTGTGTGTGTTTTTCTAGCTCACAACAAAATCTCTTTCCACTATAAGTGTGTTTTTCTAGCCCAATACAGAACCTCTTGATTTCCCCTGTTTAAGTGTTTTTCTGGTCCATTATAAAACGTCTTGACCTCCTCCGTTTAAAGTGTTTTTCTTGTTCGCTACAAAACCTTCTTTCTTTATTGTTTTAGACAACTGCAACAGGTGCAAATGGGCGTGTGCTACTATTAGCTTGGGTGTCGCCGGTTATCTCGTTGAGAGTTTAGCGTGTATTTCAGACCGCTAACCTCACTTTCAATCTTTCCTGTTTTCAGTATTCGTTCTACGGGACTACCATTTGAAACGCCCGGGATCGAATCCTTGGTAGCTGTGTAAAAGTATTGTTGTCCTATCTTTCTTCAAGTGTTTATTATCTACAATCTACCCGAACGATTTTACCAATGCGTGTTCGCTTATTCGCAATCTCTTCTTAGAAAACACATCGAGTGTCGTCAATAACAATTTATATAACAAGAGATCTTGAACCATGACAGATGTCTGGAGCAGATGAAATTGGTTCTGGAAATAAATATCTATCACTAAATATATTGGAAAACTAAACACGAGTATAAAAACTGCAGGATTCCAGACTTCCTTCAAACACTGAGTTTTCCAGAACCAGCAGTTTAATCCCATCTGATCGATGGTTAACACGTGTATGCCAAAACTGATATTGATTCTCATAAATCAGTCAGTGCGATCAGAAAACAAACTGACGCTAATGTCTGGTCATGTCTGTTCGGAACGTAGCCATACAAATGTTTATTTACTCCGGGAACATGTTCGGTGATTTAATCTTGTAGAGAGTTGTGGACCAGACCAGCGTTCAATGTGTTTTGGTGGGGAGAAAACTGGCGGAACAATGTCAACATCTACTGAATTCTGTTTAGTCAAATTCGACATTGCTGTAGTTCGGGAAGAACCAAAAGTGACCAATCTATTATGAACAAATTGCGAAAGGTATTACGCTGGTGGTAGTTCGCTGATTACACACATTTCTGGTCCATATTATTTGACGTCCCTCCGTGCTCGCTCTACTTTTGGTGCAACTCTCGTTCAGTCGTGCAATTGCTGATTCATGGCCCAACAGCAAAGCAGAAGAAAGCAAAACTCAAGACATATGTTATACAACATTCTAAATCATACAGAGTTATATTTAAATGGACGTCACCGAGTATGTGAATAGGTACAATAATAGGCGTTATAATGAATCCCTGAGCAGCATGCATGGTTAACACGCAAGTTGATGATGTTCGTCAAACACGGGCTGTGATGTTCATTCATCACGGGTGATAATGTTTGTCAATCACGGGTGATAATGTTTGTCCATCACGGGTTATCATGTTTGTCCATCACAGGCGATAATTTTCGTCCATCACGGGTAATGATGTCCGTTCTGTCTGCTCATCCGTTTTGAATGTGTTCATTCAGTCGATGAGTTCAAAGGTCACCGAGGAGCGAGAAGCGGGTCTGGAAAGACCTCAGGCAGTGTGGGCAGGGAATATGCGCCTGATGGAAAGGTTTCATTTGACAGCCCTTTTATTTAGCCTATCTCAGTTGCCCAGCTGCTGTTTTATTGATGCCTTGCATGATATTGCCCCATCGCGAAGAGAAGTGCGCCAAGCCGTTCGATCTTGTGCAGCAGCTTCCTAAGTGTCGGATTAAGCATTTAGGGAAGCGTAAAGCGTGTCATTGAAGTGCCTCTTTGGGCCAGCCGGGGATCGCTTACCCTTCTGCATCTCATCATAAAAGAAATGTTTTTTTTCAGCCAATAGGTTAGCGTGTGGACCAGGTGCTCTGCCCAGCGGATCTGTAACTACAGTCGAATAGTATTCATGCTAGGAGCAATAGATCTTTTAAGTAAAACTGTATCTTGGAACCTGTAGTGCAATTTGCTCTTCAATACCCTTCTGAGGCGGACTGTGTGGGAGGGTTCAACTTGTTTACTTGAAGCCTGTATACTGTCCATGTTTCACATGCATACATCAGCACTAGAGGAACCCCAGCTCTGTAAGCCTTCAGCTTTGTCTGAAGACTAATACTACTTCAGTGCCAAACATGTGAGTATAGTCTACCACAACGATCTGTTGACTTTCAAGATCCTAGCTTTCCCCTCATTATCAATGATGAAGTTCTGGGAAAGTGTGCTACCAAGGTGTGCCAGTTTGTTCACAAATTTCAGTTTCCCACCATTGACCTTCATAATTTGTTCAGTATAACTATTGGGAAGAGTAGCTTGGTGCTCTTTTTCTGTTTCCTCCGTGATGATTGTAAGACCAAAAATGGAAAATGTTTTGGAGAATCTACGCACGCTATTGTGTAGATCAGCCTCTGAGTCTGCAGTCAGCTTACATACATCAGCAAACAGAAGATTTCTGATTGTGTGATTTCACCTTGGTTTTTTGCTTGAAGCCTTCTCATGGTATACAATGTATCATGTTCTCTGACATGCTGATTAATTATTTTATAGATGGGGACATATGAATCGATATCGTATTAATAGGAAATTGTGTAAGATGCAGATTTCGTCAGAATGATTGCACAAGTACCAACGGGAAGAGACTACATCGGGGCTAACGGCACAAAGTTGCTAAAATAACACCTACCGGTAATGGCTCAGTAACCGGACCAGGACAAAAGCAAAACGATAACTACGTTTCAGTCGCAAAGTCTTGGCCAGGGACAAAAAACGAACGATACTACTTACAAATGACAACAATAAAACAACACGCGAATAGACATGAGCGGCTTAAGTTCGCCACGATACCAGAATGTGCCAGGAAAGAGTGCAACGCTGTGTGCCAATTATGAAATAGAGTGGACAAAACGAGAAATGGTCAATACGATTGCACTCAGACAGAAACAGACGAAATAGGAATAAATCATACAAAGGCATCACAAAAAAGCCACAATAAACAGAGAAATATCAAGAGTTATGAATGTTGATGAAGGTACTGACTGGAAAACAAATAATGAATCGAGAAACCAACAAGCTGATGAGATAACGAGCCAATGATTAGTAGCAGCGGTAAAATGGGATATGGGGAAATTAATCAATCTCATTTTATCGCTGTTTTATATTGGTGAAAGGAGGAGGGGGGGGGGGGGATTTCCTCCTGTTTGGTCTGTTTTTGTTTGAGTGCAATTTTTGTTTAGTCTACTCAATTTCATAACTGGCGACTCACACTTTCCTGGCACATCCTCGAATCGCGACGAACTTAGACAATTCATTCTACATCACATGTTGGCTTTTGTTGTAATTGGTCGCTTGTTTTTCTCGTTCAATCTGTTTTCGTGACGAAGACGTTGTTGTCATACCGTATGAACCGCCATAAGTGTGTCCAGCCACGGAACACAAATGCTGAATGAGCACTTCAATCGTGTTTGTTTTACATGCTTTGAGAATTTTATTCTACGCAGTTCCTGGCACACTCGATTAACGCACATTTTACTGTAACTATTTGATTGTTCGGTTTGTGGCGCATTGATCCTCTGACCTGTTTACAAATTAGACTCCTTACATTACTTAACGTGTCATAATCTGTCCATGATAAAGTTTGTTTTGTTTGAAATGTCGGGACACAGGTCTGTTATTTTAATAATTTCAAACTATCATGTTTAATGTTTGTTTTAAAGCCAGCATTGATTCATCCACTGCAATGACCTTTTTTACCATCAGCTTTTCCTGCCAACAAAAGAAATAATACTTCGCGCCAGGGCCAGGTGAAACATACTAACCAAGATTCCACTTTACGTCAGGGCCAGATGAAACATACTAGCCAAGACTCCAGTTTACGTCAGGATTAGGTAAAACATTTTAACCAAGACACCACCGCACGACTCGGTGAGGTGAGGTGAAACATACAACCAACACCCCACTCCACGTCTTGGTGAGGTTAAATATACTAACCAACACCCCACTCTACGTCTTGGTGAGGTTAAACATATTAACCGAGAACCCACCTCTCGTCTTGGTGAGGTTAAACATATTAACTGTGAACTCCCTTCACGCCATGGTGATGTAACACATACTTACTAAGAACCCACTTCACTTAATGGCGAGATAAAACATACTTATCTAGAACCCACTTGACATTGTAGTGAGGTTAAACATACTTATCTAGAACCCACTTGACTTTATGGTGAGGTTAAAGATACTAACCTCATGTCTTAGTCTTACCGAGACGTGACATCATGGCAGCTAGTCCCTGGCAACAGGTGTGTCCCATTTGATGAATATTGCACATGATACGGACAGTTGGTAGCAGATGGGTCCCATGGCAGCTAGTCCGATGGTCACAAGCGTGCACAGCAGACGATTTGTCACGAGTATATGGACCATCATGCTCGGGAAGGCAATGTTTTTCTCCATCAAATTGTGACAGGAGACGAGCCATGGGTGCACCATTACCAACCAGACAGTAAGAAATAGTCGATGCAAAGGAAGAACGTTGTCTACAGCTAAGAAAACTTCCAAAACACAAGCTTTCGTTGAAAAAGTCATGATGACCATCTTTCGAGATTATAGATCTATATTAGTGCATTTCTAGAAAAGGAGAGAAATAGTGACTAGTACTCGGTACAGTGACATGTTAGTGAACAGGCAGAAGCCCCGCCATACGATCTGAATGTCTGGGGCTTCGTTCACAAGGAGAAGTGCTGCTGCACGACAGAGCCCGTCCACATACCCCTGCGCCCGTCCACATACCCCTGCGCCCGTCCACATACCCCTGCACCCGTCCACATACCCCTGCGCCCGTCCACATACCCCTGCGCCCGTCCACATACCCCTGCGCCCGTCGACATACTCCTGCACCCGTCCACATACTCCTGCACCCGTCCACATACCCCTGCGCCCGTCCACATACCCCTGCGCCCGTCCACATACCCCTGCGCCCGTCGACATACTCCTGCACCCGTCCACATACCCCTGCGCCCGTCCACATACTCCTGCACCCGTTCACATACCCCTGCGCCCGTCCACATACCCCTGCGCCCGTCCACATACCCCTGCGCCCGTCTACATACCCCTGCGCCCGTCTACATACCCCTGCGCCCGTCCACATACGCCTGCGCTCGCCCACATACGCCTGCACCCGCCCACATACGCCTGCGCCCGTCCACATACGCCTACACCCATCGACATACGCCTGCGCCCGTCTACATACGCCTGCGCCCGTCCACATACGCCTGCGCCCACCCACATACGCCTGCGCCCGCCCACATACGCCTGCGCCCGCCCACATACGCCTGCGCACGCCCACATACGCCTGCGCCCGCCCACATACGCCTGCGCCCGTCCATGTACGCCTACACCCGTCCACATACGCCTGCGCATACAATGGATACAGTTCGTGCTTTAAGATTTGAGGTCTTGAAGCAAACAGCATACATTCCTGACTGGCTGTTTGGTTCGCACTCTTATTACAAACTGGTGTTTTTTTTCAATTGCTATTACTAAATGACTGTCCAGCGCAGAATGCACATTCTCTGACTAAAATTAGACTATATATCCTGAGTGACTAATGTGGCAGAGTCCAGGTTTCACTGAGCAATTATTTATCTAGAATGCTACATTATGCATCCCCATCATTCACGACGGCACACATCAATCAACATAACAAACGGCAGGTAGCAGATTGATTACATGAATATCAACAGAACGAACAATTAGCAAATAGAATAGCCATTAACACAAAGAGAACAACCTACATCTGAACTAAATGATCATATCTTATTTACATTAATATAAATATTAACAGCGGAAGTTTTAAGCATTAGCTTTTGTTAACTCTTCCATTCTCATTCAACCCAGTTCTAGCCGCTACACCGCCATCCCCTTATCTGCACACTAAACACACTGTCACAAGCTCGTCGTCGCGATCGTATTCTGTACTCTGCCGTTCTGTGCACCCACTCACACTCAAATCCCTTCAGACAGGTGATCTGTACATTCACAAATACTTCCCATTCACATTTACTGACAGATCATTTACCATCCGGCGATCTGTGCATTCACAAATACTTCGATAACTTCCTTCTACTCAGAATCACGTATTCGCGTATGGTCACCTACTCAGTCAGTCTGCGCATCACACATATTCCAAAACACACATCGTTCCCTCATTGTCCTGTGCACAATATTGTGTAATATTGTGCACAATACTACAGACATTCAGATCTCTTCTAGTCACAGGGTGTCCAGCACACACACTTATAGAGCCACTGGCCAAGACTCGAAGACGTATGCTGGTTCGGACACCCTGCAACACATTCTATCACTCACAAAATCCTCATAAGCCTGCTAGCTAGTAGCAGCCACTCAATCGCTCTGCTAGTTAGCCTGCTCGATAGTCCATGCAACTCATTGCCCCTCTCTCGCTCTCTCTCTCTCTCTCTCTCTTCCAGCCCGTGTCTCAGTCTCTCTCTCTCTCTCTCTCTCTCTCTCTAGACCAGCCTGCTGAGTTCCTCTTTGTCGAGTATTATATAGTCTCAAACAATTTCATGGCTGTCCAATGGTCTTCTGTTGGTTGTCACTCTAAATGTCACAGCAGCAGAAAATAATGACCTCTGACTACCACCAACCCCCCATTACCTAAATCAAAACGCCAGAGTGGTCAGCTCCTAACCCCCACCTATACAAGACACATTCTTCCCCTAACCCATCGTTTCCTTTGTCGTCTTAGTGTCGAGATCGTGATTGACCTTGGCACACATTCAGGTAACCTTTGTTCCCAGAGTAGCCGGCCTCATCACCCGTGCCCTTAGCGCCCATGCTCCAGCTAGAACTGTTATATTAAAACTAGACTAGACATCCCAAATGACTGAAACTAGACAGCATATCTTCGGTGACTAAAACTAGACTGCATATCTTCGGTGACTAAAACTAGACAGCATATTTTCGGTGACTAAAACTAGACAGCATATCTTCGGTGACTAAAACTAGACTACATATCTTCGGTGACTAAAACAAGACTACATATCCACAGTGACTAAAACTACAGTAGAACAACGCTCACACACACCCAGTAGAACAACGCTCACACACACCCAGCAGAACAACACTGACAACAGAAGAATTAGTGGAAGGCCTTCTCACAGCATGAACAGCTGTTTAGTTACCGTGTTATTCTCCCAAACAATGAGATCCATGTTCTTCACTAACTTGCAGGTGCACGTCTTAGCTCGTGGCAAAATAGTTATCCATTTTTTAGGTTAAGGTGGATTGTACTATTACTCAGCTGCTGTAGTGTACCATTTCTTGTTTGTTCTCCCCACATAGTACAGTAGAACAATGCTAAAAACAGAAGACTCTTCTAGCAGATGCTTTAGATTCGTTGGTTCTCATATCAACATCGGCGAACTTAAACCGGCGGTTTTACATCATGTTTTTTTGGGGGGGTGTGATTTGTTAGTTGTTGTCTCCTGACAAAGAGCTTGCTGCCGTAACGTATGTATCGTTTCGTTTTTTAGTCCTGATGTGGTCACTGAGCCATTGTCTGTATGTATTTTATCGTCGCATATACATCGCACTATGCTGTTGTCCGTGGTTTCTTGTTTTTGCTGACTCGACGATCAAAGAAGGGTCAGTGGAAATAATGCAGGCCTGAAGCAAAACTATAATGAAATAAGGCGAAACACTCTGAGAAACGACGGTCCTTACTAAAGTAAATATTGTTAAAATAAAAATCAAAACAAAAACTGAAAGAGAACCCGAAAGCAGATAAAAAAAACAAAAGAACATTGCCAGACATAATAGAATATAAATAGTTTTGCGAAGAAGTTTCATCTTTACATGCGTCCGACTATCAGGAACATTCCATTGCTAGAAATCCATAGGTTTTAGAGAACCGTTTGAGTTTTCTGACAAGGGAGACGACACTATCTAGAGGTCATTATGACGCTGGTATCGCCAATTTCAGATGTAATGCGAAGAAAATTTATCTCGAATGAGCTGTCAATTTACGATTTAGTCGAGCTGAAATAGCTATTGAAATAAGCTCTGCTAAATCTATACAAATGCGAAACTACATTCGTCTTTGCCAGGGAAAAATAGACTACAAATAAATGGCTATTTCCTCTGTCCGCTCCGTCTTTTATTTCAGCGTGAAGAATCTAAGCAAATTATGTCCAAATGTTTAACATGTCCTTCATGAACCGGCTTACTTAAAATGTGAACCTTTCCCGTTTCTTGCTAGCTCTTCTTTCTCTAGTTTTCACAGCTAGTTACCAAATGTCGCGCCATTCACCACGTATTTCGTGTTTGTGTTTCCTCTTGCACGCCTCGCCTTGGACGCACTAAAACAATATACCTACCCAAACCGGCAGACGGCAGGTAGGAACGAGAGTCTCGTGTAAAGCTTCTAGTTCATTTATCAGTTTGGATCCGTCTTACATCAATATGGATCTATACTATTTCCGAATAGTTCCTTGTTGTATACCTATAGTTTCTTGTTGTATCCCTATAGTTCCGAGTTGTACCCCAATAGTTCCTTTTTGTATCCCTATGTATTGAATCCCAATAGTTCTGTGTTGTATCCCAATAGTTCTGTGTTGTATCCCAATAGTTCTGTGTTGTATCCCAATAGTTCTGTATTGTATCCCAATAGTTCTGTGTTGTATCCCAATAGTTCTGTGTTGTATCCCAATAGTTCTGTGTTGTATCCCAATAGTTATGTGTTGTATCCCAATAGTTCTGTGTTGTATCCCAATAGTTCTGTATTGTATCCCAATAGTTCCTTGTTGTATCCCAATAGTTCTGTGTTGTATCCCAATAGTTCTGTATTGTATCCCAATAGTTCCTTGTTGTATCCCAATAGTTCTGTGTTGTATCCCAATAGTTCTGTGTTGTATCTCAATAGTTCTGTATTGTATCCCAATAGTTCCTTGTTGTATCCCTATGTGCTGTATCCCAATAGTTCCGTGTTGTATCCCAATAGTTCTGTGTTGTATCCCAATAGTTTCTTGTTGTATCCCTATGTGTTGTATCCCAATAGTTCCGTGTTGTATCCCAATAGTTCTGTGTTGTATCCCAATAGTTCCTTGTTGTATCCCTATGTGTTGTATCCCAATAGTTCTGTGTTGTATCCCAATAGTTCCGTGCTGTATCCCAATAGTTCTGTGTTGTATCCCAATAGCTCTGTATTTTATCCCAATAGTTCCGTGTTGTATCACTAGTCAAAATATTTTATTTCACGCGTCTTTAGAAAAAATACATCTTTCCCCATCACCCCTCCCCCTCCCCCATCCAATCGTCCACCCTCCATCGTCCAACACAGAAACTGTCTTATGCGATACACATCCAGGAAAACAAAACGGAATATACCGTAGAGAAATAATATTATCCGAACATTGGCACACAATGTGGAGCATATCCTGATGTAATCCGAACCTCGGCAATTCTCTTGTTTCACCAAAGCTGAGTACATCGCACCGGTTTGAAGAAATAATCCGAAAAAACTCTGCACACGTCAAACTTATGGATACAACAATAAATACGAATTGGCGGATAGTTACGGTGAGCTGAAACCTACTCCAACTGAAAATATATACTCCAAAATCGGTGTGGCACCACATGAGGCAGGACGGTTGTCCCATTAGAAATGGAAGGAGAGAAGCAGGCAAACGTCACAAAGAACCCAATGTCTGGATACCAGGTGCAGTGCGCGAGACTAGGAGAGAAGCAGGCACACGTCACAAGGAACCCCATGTCTGGACACCAAGTACAGTGCGCTTCTTCTTCTTCTTCTTCTGCGTACACAGTCAGACAGTAACCATTATTTTTTCGAAAAAAGCGGCGGTCATCCTGAGACTCTCGCCACTACCATAGAGCTTGTCTTGCAGTTCCACTGGCAATGGCCACATCTGCTCTCTCTGATCCCCGTATGTCGGGCAGTTCTGCAGCAGATGTTCAGTGGTCATTTTACCAGTACCGCACGGGCATTCGTCGGTACACCCTATCTTCAATTTGTTGAATGGGTGGTACCTCAGTCTATTGTGGCCAGTGCGAAGTCTGAAGACAACGACCTGCTCTCTTCGGTTCAACTGGTAATAGGCATCGTTTTTGGTGTAACCAGTATGTTCGGTTTCCCATTTGGTCATGTACCTGGCTTTGATAAGCCGTTTTGACTCTTCGTACGTCATACTGGTATCTGTTTGTGGTAGCCTTGCACCTTCTTTTGCCAGTCTGTCTGCCTCCTCGTTGCCTTGGATGTTGCAGTGTGACGGAACCCACTGTACCACTACCCTTTTTGGTGCGGACAGCTGGCACAGTTTGCAGAGTGCTGCTCTTAAGTCATTAAGCTCAGTGTTTTTCTGGCTTTTTAGCGCTGTGACTACGGCTAGAGCATCTGTTAGCAAGACTATGTGGCTCTCATTTTCACTGTGTGTTGCCATTTCTTCCACTGCCGCCCTCAGTGCCTCTGCCTCCGCTCTGAAATTGCTTGTGTACTTACCAGTAGCGAATGACAGTGTTATTTTTCTGCCATTTGGTAGGTTCAGGAATGCTCCTGCCCCTCCGTTCTGTGTAGTGTTTGTTACAGAACCGTCGGTGTATGCATGGGTCCAGTCCATGCTTGGGTAGCTTTTCGTTATGAAGCTTAGGGTAGTGTCTCTCCTTTCTTTTTCGGTCTGGCAGTTTTTGTTTGCAATACCTGGTATATTTTCTACCACCTCTGGAAATATATCCTGCCTCCAAGTAGGTTTTCGTACAGTAGTGATGGGTTTTGGTGTTGTTAGTGCGTTTATGGGATCTTCGTGCATCTTTGCTTTGGCTATTTCTGCAAAGTTTCTCCGCTTTAGTTTCCCAGTTCCCAAATTGTTTAGTCTCTGGTACATTGGATGGTCCGTCAGTCTTCGGAGTTTCTCTGACTGCAGCTGGGCTCTGCAGTCTCTTCTGTCGGTCATGGATTGCAGTTTTGTAATCTTTTCAAGTTCTACAATTGGCGTTGACTTCATGCCACCTGTTATAATTCTCATGGCTTGGTTTTGAAGTTTGTTAACTTTATCGAAGTTCGCCTTCGCTGCTGTTGTCCATGCCGCGATGCCATACTCGAGAACTGGTCTCACTCTTCCAGTGTACAGTTTCTTTAGTATGCCTTCGTCTGCTCCCCAGCTTGTGCCAGCAAGTTTCCTCATGATCGCCATTCTTTCTCTGGCTTTCATTCGGTTTCTCTCAATCTGACTTTTCCATGTCATGCGCCGATCAAATGTGACTCCCAGATAGGTTGGGTTGTCGTTTGGCTGCAGGATTTTGCCATTTAGGCTTAATTTGGTACTTTGGGGTTTTAATGAGAGCGAGAATATTGTGCACGTGGTTTTCTCCTCGTTTATTTTGACCAGCCATGAGTTCGCCCACTCTTCCAGCGATGTTAGGGCCGTTTGCATCCGATTTCTTGCTATGGTGAGATTCTTTTCAGAGGTCCACATAGCCAGATCGTCTGCAAACATTGAGCTATGGACTCTTCTTGGTATATTCTCTGTAATATCGTTTATATATACCAGGAAGAGTGTGGGTGACAGTACTCCCCCTTAGGGTACTCCCTGCTCGAGTGTCACCTTTTTGCTCATCTGCCCTTGTACTTGGACTCTGGCCGTTCTTTGTTTGAGGTAGTGGTTGATCCACTTGTACATCTTCCCACAGACATCACTTCTTCTTAGCTTGACTCTAAGTCCATCCTTCCAGACTTTGTCAAATGTATTTTCCAGATCCACCCAAACAGCTACTGTGTGTTTCTGTGCCTGGTAGGCATCTTCTATCTCCTGGGCTATGAGGATGACCTGGTCCTCAGTGGATCTGTGCTGTCTAAAGCCGGCTTGCTGTGGAATTAGTATTCGTTTTTCTTCCAGATGCCACATCAGTCTGGTGTTTATCATCCGTTCCATCAGCTTGCCGACACAGCTCAGTAGGCTTATGGGCCTGTATCCATTTGGATCTGTTTTGTCCTTTCCTGTTTTTGGTACTGGTACCAATATTGCATCTTTCCATGCCTGGGGTACAATACTCCTTTTCCAGCTTTGGTTCAGGACTGATAGTAGTTTTTTCTTCGCTGTTTGGCCCAGCCCCATCAGCATTTCGTTTGTTATCCCGTCTTTTCCGGGAGATTTCCTTTTCTTTAGTGTTCTCATAGCCTCTTCCATTTCGCGCATTGTTAGTTTGGCCATCATGTGCTCTTCAGGAGCCGTATTTATGTTTTCGTGACCCTTTAGCTCTTCGCTAATGTCTGTATACTTATCTGCAGGGACCTCGATGTGGTTTGCTTTGGCATAGTGATCGACAAAGGCGTTTGCGGCTTTCTTACCTGTGATCAAGTTCTCGCCCTGCTTGATAGTAATTTGTTTATTTGACGGGGTTTCGTCATTTATGGCTCTGACTAGCTTCCATAGCTTGTTCCCTTCTTTGTCCAGGTTTAAACTTTCCGTTTTATTTTTCCAACTTTCTCTTGCTGTTTGCTTGAGAGTGTGTTTGTACTTCGCCGCGGCGGCTTTGAGGGCGATGTTTGCCTCCATGGATTTTTCTCGTTCTGCCATGTTCCTAGCATTTGTTACTGCATCTTCCACTTTCTGTAACTCATCATTCCAGTAGGGCTTATAGTTTTTCCTAGCTCCTCTTGGGATGGTTTCAGTGGCGGCTTGCATTATTGCCTTGCTTAGGCTCTCTACCATGGGCTTCATTTTGGTGTTTCGTGTGTTGATGGTTTCACACAGCCCATCTGTCAGGATTGCAAATCTGTCCCAGTCGGCTCGTTTGTAATTCCAACGTGGGAGCGGTTTTGTTTCCTGTGGGCCTACTTCCATGTCAATGGTTAGCCTGATCGGCCTGTGGTCGCTACCTGCCAGTTGGTTTAGCACCTGGCGGTCTATTTTATAGTGTATGTCCTGTGTGGAGAAGGCCAAATCTGGAGTCGAGGTGGTATGCCATGTTCTTGAATAGAAGCTAGGGCTATCCTCCGGCCTATTGATTAGGGAGAGATTTGCATCTATCTCCCAATCTTCCACTTCGTCACCTCTGCTGTCTGTGTCAGAGTATCCCCATCTCTCCGAGTGGCTGTTGAAATCTCCAACTACTATGCAGTTGGAGTCTCTGACCTCCATACTCGAGAGCGATAGGTCTCTGTTTGGTGGTCCGTACAGATTGAAAATGCGGAGCTTCGTCTCTTGAGCCATTATGTCAACTCCTACAATTGCTGCTTGTCCGGTGTGATTGACAGGTACCGCGCTACTCGGTATGCTGTTTCTGGTCAGTATCAGGACCCCTCCTTTGTGGCCTTCTCTATCTAGACGGAAGGTCTGGTATCTTCTGATTGAGAATTTATGGTTATTGTTGAGGTGCGTTTCCTGGATACATGCCACGTCAATCTTACCTTCATGCAGGTGGTGTGTTAGGGAAAGTTTTTTGTTAATGACTCCCTCCGCATTCCACTGTAGTATTCTGAGGGTCTTGAGGTTTTGGCCAATAGACGTTGCCCCATAGCCATGTGCCTTGACTCCACGACACATGGGTGGGTGACCACCAGTAGTCAAGGGTGGGCCCCTTCGAGGCGTGAGGCCCGGCGCTATCGCTGCCTGGCGGGTCTCCTCAGGATGAGCGCCATACGTTTTTCGAATAGGTTGTACTGCCATCATACTGTGATTTACGTTGCACTGTTTTGTTAGGCTTGCGGCCCCGTGCATCCGATTTCAACAGGCGTTTCTGTAGGGATGCCCTCCTTAGCCTTTGGCTGTCCCCAGCCTATCTGCAAGGCAGCAGTTGTTTACGATCAGAGTTTTCTCTCTTATGGAAGTTGTCTTACCAGACTATCGAGTCTTCACTACTCGTGTCTATAGGGTGCAATGATGATATGTGATGATATATGAGATGGACTGGTTTACCCGGAAGAGAGGCAGTCCAGTGTGTCTGTATCCCAGGATCGTCACGTCCTGCCAGGAACGTAGCATTTGCATGTGAGTGGGGTATCTCTTTTTCCCTTTATTTTCTTGGCTTCTATGCAGGGATGGTACGCCTAGCATTCCCCGCCACCTGGGGTGTTGACACAGTGGGGCAGGTGTGCAATGGCCGCTGGTCTGCATCTCTTCTGCGTCCATTGGTATGGCTGATAGCGTACAGAGGTAGATATCGTAGCCGGAGTGCATTTAGCCAGAGGACAAGCCTGGTAATGTCACAGAGATGTTGATCGCCTGGTGTGCGGACAACTCTCATGGTCAGTGGTTGAGTCTTGACAGTTCACAAAGAAAAGAGAACTCTTCCCGGGGCTTCCGCCGACGTCCCCCACTTCGTTTGCGTTGCCGCACGTGGCCCCAGAGGACCAATCTCCGTGTCCAGGTTCGGGAATATTAACCCGATTCCCTTTCGATAGGTTGCGGGCGTGCTCATTCATATGTTATCAACAAAAAAGAGTGCCCCGGGGTCAGAACGGAGTTTTCCTATCTCTTAGGACCGACTGACCCATGTTCAACTGCTGTTCACATGGAACCCTTCTCCACTTCAGTCTTCAAAGTTCTCGTACAGTGCGCGAGACCGAAGTCTCTTATAATCAACACAGCCTCTACAGACTAGTCTCAGAAAACGTCGCATCGAAAAATGGAATGAACGGACTCATGTTACCTGGACCGAGCTGCGGGAGAAACCTGCGCCTAGACACCCCTTGTCTTGCGCAACATGGAAATCATTAAATAGACTTCGAACTGGTGTACCACGAAGGGGGATACAGGGATGATGAGACATGTGACTGTGAAGCAACACAAGATCAAGACCATCTGATGATCTGCTCAAATCTTCTATGTGACATGTGGAGGATGAACTACAAGGCGATACAAAGCTGAACATTGGATTCATGAAGTTTTACGTCATACCACGGACAGGAACATTGGATTCATGAAGTTTTACGTCATACCCCGGACAGGAACATTGGATACATGAAGTCTGACGTCATTCCCCGGACAAAAACATTGTATACATGAAGTCTGACGTCATACCACGGACATGAACATTGGATACATGAAGTAGGACGTCATTCCCCTGACACGGACATTGGATACATGAAGTCTGACGTCATTCCCCGGACACAAGCATTGTATACATGAAGTCTGACGTCATACCACGGACATGAACATTGGATACATGAAGTATGACGTCATTCCCCTGACACGGACATTGGATACATGAAGTATGACGTCATTCTCTGGACACGGAGATTGGATACATGAAGTATGACGTCATACCCCGAACAGGGACATTGGATACATGAAGTATGACGTCATACCCCGGGCACGAACATTGGATACATGAAGTCTGACGTCATTCCCGGGGCACTAACATTGGATACATGAAGTCTGACGTCATTCCCCGGACACGGACATTGGATACATGAAGTCCGGCGTCATTCTCCGGACACAAACATTGTATACAGGAAGTCTGACGTCATACCACGGACATGAACATTGGATACATGAAGTATGACGTCATTCCCCTGACACGGACATTGGATACATGAAGTCTGACGTCATTCCCCTGACACTAACATTGGATACATGAAGTCTAACGTCAACCCCTGATACGAACATTGGATACATGAAGTCTGACGTCATACCCCTGATACGAACATTGGATATATGAAGTCTGACATCATACTCTGGATACGAACATTGGATACATGAAGTCTGACCCCATGCCCCGGACATGAACATTGGATACATGAAGTCTGACGCCATGCCCCGGACATGAACATTGGATACATGAAGTCTGACGCCATATCCCTGACATGAACAATGGATACATGAAGTCTGACCCCATGCCCCGGACATGAACATTGGATACATGAAGTCTGACGCCATGCCCCGGACATGAACATTGGATACATGAAGTATGACGTCATGCCCCGGCCACGGAAAGAAATGAAGCAAGCTAGTTGCCTTTATTGTAACCCAACCAATTTAATGAAGGGACACTATCTACCAACACAACGTAATGACATATTCTTTTTTCGATTTTATCGTTTGCTTTCCCGAATGCTTTATCTGGGTATCATAATAACTGATGGGACATTCCATATACCAATGAGAATTGAGGATGTAAGAATCGATAAGGAAGAGATAACATAACATTAGAGACATGAGAGATTTTAATTCTCGGAATTAGTTACAGTATTATGAGGACATGGGCAGACAGAAAATGGTGAGAAGTGACAGCAGTTATATTATTAGAGAAATGAATAAAGGGCTACTATTCAAAAAGGAAAAGTGCAAGTGATAAGTGGTAAAGGCTGGGAGGGGCGGGGGTGGAGCTACATCAGCATCATCATAATCAGCACCATCAACATCATCGTCACGATCGTTATCATGATGCATTAGGTCGTGAGTTTAAAGGCCAATTCTCTCCACATCTCTTGGTTCTTTCAGCATTTGTCATTTTGGTTGTGTTCTCAGGCGTTTTTTCTTCTGTCACCCTAGATTTTTCCGGTCTTATATGTATATACATCGTCAACATCATCATCATTACCACCATCATCAACACCATATTTCGTTTACATTTGTGTGATCGATGATATTTGCAGTTCCCTTCTCATAAAGTGTTTCTATAATGCCAGCATCCCATCTTCTCGTGAACTCCTCTTTCCACTTTATGTCGAATTTCAGCATTTCACATTTTGTTTCTTAGTGAACCTGCCCAATATCTCACCTAAACAACCATGCTGCTTCTAGTGAGCTTTGTGACTTTACTCTTCTAGTGAGCTTGGCCGCTCTGTCTCTTTTAGAGAGCTTGGTCACTTTGTCTTCTAGCGAGCTTGGCCACTCTGTCTTCTAGTGAGCTTGGTCACTCTGTCTTCTGGTGAGCTTGGCCACTCTGTCTCTTCAGGTGAGCTTGGTCACTCTGTCTCTTCTGATGAGCTTGGTCACTGTCTCTTCTGGTGAGCTTGGCCACTCTGTCTCTTCTAGTGAGCTCGGTCACTCTGTCTTCTGGTGAGCTTGGCGACCCTGTCTTCTAGTGAGCTTAGTCACTCTGTCTCTTCTAGCGAGCCTGGTCACTGTCTCTTCTAATGAGCTTGGTCACTGTCTCTTCTGGTGAGCTTGGTCACTGTCTCTTCTGGTGAGCTTAGTCACTCTGACTCTTCTAGTGAGCTTCGTCACTCTGTCTTCTAGTGAGCTTGGTCACTGTGTCTTCTAGTGAGCTTGGCCACTCTGACTCTTCTAGAGAGCTTGGCCACTCTGACTCTTCTAGTAAGCTTGGCCACTCTGACTCTTCTAGTGAGCTTGGTCACTGACTCTTCTAGTGAGCTTTCTTTTGCTCTATTAAGAGTTGGTATTAAAATACTGGTAACAATTTGTCTTTCTGTCTGCATTGGGTGTGTCAGTAATGGTGAAAACTGGTATGTTACCACATCCGCTTATTTACTTCACGCCACGATCTCCCAGTGCATTCTGCAGTCCTCTGTGATGAAACACGTTTCACAGATATTGGAATCCTGTAGACATATGTTGATCTGTTTATTCTGCTGATTTTCATTGCCGTATTTTTCTATGTGATTTCTTTCATATGATACTTATCACTTTAGTTATTTAAGGTATTCAGATTTGTAAGATGCTTTTCTCTGGATGTGTTGTGACAGATCTACCAACGTGACACACTAGACCTACCCTCGGACTCACCATCATGGTACCCATTTTTTTTTAGTACCACGAAATTAGTATGAAGGTTTTATTACCTCCTCCCCCCCCCTCTCCCTCCCCTCCCCCTCCCCCTGTTATACAGTTTTAGAATCTTTATCAAAGTGGAAGGCCAAACGCCTTTGTCTTAGATAAATCCTGCTCTCCCAAATTTAAATCTAGGTCGGATTTAACTAAAATGTATTCTCTCCGCGACGCATCCCCTCAAGCTAAGTGCGGGCTGACCTGTGGTCAGACTATCAAAGAAAGGCTTGAGCGCCGGAAAAGCTTGGCTCAGAAGATGACGTCATGCCGGTTAGAGACGCGTCTGGGTTTGGGGCGATTTTAAGACTGTTGCTTGTTAGTCCCATTCCAGATTCCAGGAGGGGAACCACGAAGAGAGACGTCGGAGGATAGTTTGCTGCGGAGCAAGATATTCCCAACATAAAGCCACACAGCTGAACCATCTGCAGTAGCTACCCAGTCAAAAGTAAACGACAATCAATTCAAATATCTACATCAAAGATATCAATATAATGTTTACAGCCCAACAAGAGAACTGAAGTCATAATGTGTCTGTTTCTGTGTTTGCAAGGATTCGCTAAACGCAAGTTTCGACCCAGAATAGTTATCCATTGAAAGGTCAAGGGAATCAGCTCAAATATCTGGCTACATCTAAAGGTATCAACCCAATATCTAGCTACATCTAAAGCTATCAACCCAATATCTGGCTACATCTAAAGCTATCAACCCAATATCTAGCTAACATCTAAAGGTATCATCCAAATATCTCACTACATCTAAAGGTATCAACCTAATATCAATCTAACATCTAAAGGTATCAACCTAGTATCAAGCTAACATCTAAAGGTATCAACCCAATATCTAGCTACATCTAAAGGTATCATCCAAATATCTCACTACATCTAAAGATATCAACCCGATATATGGCTACATCTAAAGGTATCAACCCAATATAGCTACATTTAAAGGTATCAACCAAATATGTAACTATATATAAAGTTATCAACCAAATATCTAGCTACATCTAAAGGTATCAACCCTATATCTGGCTACATCTAAAGGCATCAACCCAATATCTAACTATATATAAAGGTACCAACCCAATAGCTAGCTACATCTAAAGTTACCAAAACAATATCTAGCTACATCTTAAAATAGCAAATATCTAGCTACATCTAAAGTTACCAACACAATATCTAGCTACATCTTAAAATATCAACCCAATATCTATCTACATCTAAAGGTACCAACCCAATATCTAGCTACATCTAAAGTTACCAACACAATATCTAGCTACATCTTAAAATATCAAATATCTAGCTACATCTAAAACTACCAACCAAATATCTAGCTACATCAAAAGGTATCAACCCGATATCTGGCTACATCTAAAGGCATCAACCCAATATCCAACTATATATAAAGGTACCAACCCAATATCTAGCTACATCTAAAAGTATCAACCCAATATCTATCTACATCTAAAGGTACCAACCCAATATCTAGCTACATCTAAAGTTACCAACACAATATCTAGCTGCATCTTAAAATATCAAATATCTATCTACATATAAAGTTATCAACCCAATATCTAGCTACATCTAAAGGTATCAACCCAATATCTAGCTACATCTAAAGGTATCAACCCAATATCTAGCTCCATCTAAAAGCATTAACACAAAATCTAACTATATATAAAGGTATCAACCCATTATCTAGCTATATCTAAAGGTATTAACCCAATATCTGGCTAAAATCTAAAGGTATAAACCCAGTATCTAGCTACATCTAAAGGTATCAGCACAAAATCAAGTTAACATCTAAAGGTATCAACCCAATATCTAGCTACATCTAAAGGCATCAACCCAATATCAAGCTAACATCTAAGTGTATCAACACAATATCAAGTTAACATCTAAAGGTATCAACCTAATATCTAGCTACATCTAAAGGTACCAAACCAATATCTAGCTACATCTAAAGGTATCAACCTAATATCTGGCTAACATCTAAAGGTATCAACCCAATATCTAGCTACATTTAAAAGTATCAACCCAATATCAAGCTAACATCTAAACGTATCAACCCAATATCTAGCTACATCTAAAGGTATCAAACCAATATCTAGCTTCATCTAAAGGTATCAACCCAATATCTAGCTACATCTAAACGTACCATCCCAATATCTAGCTACATCTAGAGGTATCAACCAAATATCTAGCTACATCTAAAGGTACCAACCCTATGTCAACTAAACGACGGAGAAGAGCGCCGAGAAACTCGAGCGCAGGTCTGACTCCCAAAAGATAGATCTCTCCATATCTATAATCGCCCGCTCCGACATTTGTATTAGCATCATTAGTTTAGTCATCAGACTGGGAAAATAGATTGGAGTCAACAGTTTAACAGCAAAATGTGTTAGCTACGGTGTGATATAGATTATATTTAGTTCACATGGGGGGGGGGGGAGGGGGGGGAGGATAGGATAGGACATTGTGTGAATAGGTTGTTGTGTAACACGTTTTATTCATCTTGACATCAGTGACTTTGAAGAACAAAGATAGTAGAGCATGTTACATGTTTAATATCAATTTGATCTCCCGACTTTAAAAGTTTGAAATTAAGAAGAGACTGCTACAGGTTATATACATTCTGGGCACTTGATCTAGGGTTAGAATAAACAGTGGAGAGTCTGTCACAGTATGACACGCGGATTATTTACAAAAACGAATTTAGTTTAATTTTGGCGGCTTCTTGGATTTTGCTATATAATGACGATGTCGCTTTAGTTGACTATTTCTTTTGTATGATAATTTTGCAGATTTCTGATCACCCTATTTCGTTGTAGCTTGCTTTAACGACAGGCGACACATACTTGAATTCGTGTTCTTGATTCTTTTCTTTGAATTATTTTGATGTGTATAATGGTTTCTCAAGTATACTCTATTCCAATTAAAAGTATTTGGTTCTTCTGTGGTATGTGTTAAGCTGACGATGAAACAATCCAAAGGGATCACACGAAAAAGTCACAGTTTCAAAATAGAGATAATATGTTTTAAGCATGATGTTCGTCCCTTACAAGTTATGAAGACCACTCTCTTTGTTCAGCACTGTGGATAGTCTTTTCTCTTGCTGTGTCCGCTGAAATGGGTGACTTGCGCGGTAATTTGGATTAAAGTGAGGTAGATACTGCGTCTTTTGTCAACCTCACTCTCTGGTCGTGAGCTAACTTTGGCCAGAGACAAGATATTTATCGAGACGACTGGAAATAGCATAGGATTGCAAATTATTTTCTCAGGGTTTATTCCAGAAGCCTTTCCCGTAAACAGGTGTCCCACAAGGCAGCGGAGAGGGGGGGGGGAGATGACAAATAAAGCTGTGTGTCGTGCCTTTTCCATAAGCACAAGAGGTTGTAGGGACATCACTCAGCGTGTGAGTGAGTCTGGCATCTTTCCCCGGCTGTGTTCAGTTCATCATAGTGATGTCTAAATTCTCCCACGTAAATTTTGAAGTATTTAGTCAACCAATAAATACAGAAATAACGGAGTCGAATAGAGAACAACAGGAGACGAGCAAATCTTCAAAGAAAATCAGTGGCGTAACATGAACAATGAATACGTCCAACATCTCAGCACGCCACGTAGCAATAACAGGAATGAACATTTGCTTCAAAATATCCTTAAATATAAATAATTTTCAAGGAATTTCGTTGGATCGAAGACCACAAATATGGCTTTCATTCATGTCCTAATCTGTAAAAGAAAAGTAGTACTCCAACATTGAAGCATTTACAGCTAGTTCAAATCTGGTTGGCGGCCAGAAACGGTACATCTTCTCAGTTGACGACTGTTGGTGCTACAAGTGTGCAGATATGTGTACAAGACATTGTACAACAGTTAACAGTCCTAAAACATCAAGGTAGATCATTGAGGTGCCTGTCCTAATTCTCCTTCCCTGGAACAATAGTTCTCTGTTGCTAACTCTCCATAACGTCTTCTTTTCATATTCTTCTTCTTTTGTTTCTGCATCTTTTTTTCTTCTTCGTCTTCTTTTTCTTTTTCTTCTTCTTTTCGTCTTTTTCTTCTTCTTATTCTTCTTCTTCTTCTGTTCTTCTTTTTCTTCTTCCTCTTTCGCTTCATCTTCTTCATCTTCTTTTTCTTCATCTTCTTCTTTTTCCTTTTCTTCTTCTTCTTCTTCTTCTTTTCTTGTTCGTGTTCTTCTTCTTCTAATTTGGCTCTTAAAAAAACCAGGATATTAGATAAGAAGACCGATCTCACACCAAGACACGTTGAGCAGTATTGCTGTGCTGGTTTTTGCAGAAATGTGTGTTAGGTTACAAACCCCACGCACAACTCTGTTTAGTCGTCATTTACGACATGTTTGAGGGTTAGTGGTGCTATTGTTTCCTCCCTATTAATATGTTACAGGAGCCAGACTGGGATCTCTTGCTGTAGACGTTTAAACACGCTGGTGTCAGTTTGGCTGCTTCACTTGTTCTCGGGCTCATCGTATTGAGACGACTGAAACCTTCCAAGCCTATTGTAATGGCGACTAAAGAGGGTTGTATATGAGGCCAGCAACCTCATCATGTTAAACCAATGTTACTGAAACCATAACTAAAGATTTGTTAGTCTCCATGTCTCAGCATAGATGCACACAGCAGGGAGCAGAGTGGAATTGAAGAGTAGATTCTGGCCTTGGCAACCTTCCAGGTCCGTGTTAATGGCCGAGAAGGCTGCCCCACCCAGGCGACAATGTCTTGTCAATTCAGGTTTCAGGTTATTCTCCATTTTGAGAAGGCGAACAAGATAGATGTACTCGTTGACATCCTCTTATCACACCCAGCGAAGGAAGACTGGATCATAATTGGAGAAACGATTGTGCAACACTTCTCTCCAGTCCCGTTTTCCTGCTCTCACCATCCAGTAGCTGCATCATTTGGTTGGGTTCTGCAGCTAATTCTATATGAACACTATGTTATCGTCAAATTGACGGTGATTGAAGCATCTGTGGTCAATATGGATGCCAGAGATGTTCCAGTTGTATTTGCTGATGATTGATTCGAAACATGCGGAGGTTCCGTGATATAGTGTCCCTCCGGCCAACCCTCTTCTGAACTGGTACCACAATTGAACGTTGGAAGGAACGAAATGTGGTGTGACTGTTGGCAAGAATTCTGATATAACCGGGATCAACACCTTGTTCCAACAGTGAATCCCAGATAAAACGTGGTTCTACCAAATTTTTATAGTCGATGAAGGTGTGTATCAAGGGCGTCTGGAACTTTCGGGTTGCTTCAATAAGCGACAGCATTTAGAATTATTCTCCATTGCGCTGTACGAACGCCGAAAGCATGCCTGTTCGACTGACTGCGAGTCTTCGAGAGTGGTGTGGACTCTGGCAAGGATGAATATCATAAATAGCTTTAAGTGACAGAGAGAAGAGTAATTGGACGATCATTTCCGACGTCCTCTTGCGATGTGCTGCGGTGTGTGCTGCGGTGTGTGCTGCGGCGGTGTGTGCTGCGGTGTGTGCTGCGGTGCTGAGACATGGACACTAACAAAATCACTGGAGGACAAATTGAGAGTGACCTAGGCCTCTCTTGAGAGACACTTGGTCAGAATCACTCTCCGGAACCATCGTATACAAAAGCTCCACAATTCCGACATACGTCGATTGTCGGTGGTGAATAGTGCCGTAATCTATGCAGACAAGCAAGGCAAAACATAGATGGGCAGGTGATATGTTGCGATGAAACGATGATATACGGCGACAGCAGTCTGAAACCCCCGAGGTAAAAAGAGGCCTTGGGGAAGACCTCCAATACGTTTTTCACTCACTTGCTGTAGACAACAACATCCGAAACTTATCTGGAAGAGGACTTGCAATACATTGGACTTATGGGGCCCAAGACAGGTTCCGCTGGAGACAAAGATGGGATCCGCAGCTACGCTGAGGTACGGGTCATCATAGTCAAGATAACTAAAAATGATTGGACACAACCTTCGTGTAAAGGGAGCAGCTGTTTTGATGGCCTTGTGCTTCAGTTGGAGCCAAATGTTTAATCCTCATCATTATCTCTTGTTATCCAAGCAAACCTAATTTAGCAAACGAAAATAGAAATACAATATCAACATCATCGCTATGAAATGGCCCTTGACCTACAACAAGTCTTTTTTTAAACGCGGAATGGCCCTGGCTTGACTCATCTCCTGGCTGGAAATAATGTTTATCCCTGGTCAACATTTCTTCTCTCTGAGACCACTTGAGCGGGCGTCAAACCATGCACGCCGAGTTGGCAGTAATCAGAGCTATCTGTTGGGGTCAGCGTGATCCAGCTGATTGATTGAGTCTCAAACGATCGACGACTAAATAACGAAACTTTCATGTGTCGGTTATTGTCCATTTCCCAATGGTATTCGCCAATTGCCGCATAATATCTCAATAACCCTTACACAGATATGGGTGTTTTTTTGCACGTGAACTTATCTTTTCAATGTCCCAATGACTTTACATTGTGTCAGGTAGTGCCGTTTTCTTAAAGTGGCTAGTTCCTTTTTAATTTTTGGGTAAAGGAATAATTTTGAAAATAATTTACTGTAATTTATTTTAAAATCTCTATTCGAATTAGATTTTCTACAGTAGGTTCCATATAACGCTCTTTTGTAATGTAGTTCATGTGTTTTAGGATCTGAAAGAAGTACCTGAACATTTCGTTGAAAAAATGAGTGAAAATGTAAAAGCACACGATATATAGAACATATAAAGTACATACTTCAGATGGATTGGTTCAATTTTATAAACAGATGCTGGAGTTAACAATAAATGGTTATAATTAATTTCTGAGATCCATCTTCCAGCTGATTGGGGTGGCCATGAATAGGACCGTTTTTCCATACGATGGAAACTTACATTTCTCGGAAAGCAGACATGTAGGTTAATTTTTTACTTAATCATAGTCAGATGATTCCAACACATTGATGACTGCTCTGGGAAGAGAGAACGACAGTTCACCTTTTTTTCAATAGCCCTCTTCCTTTTTCAAGACATGGTTCTCACATTTAGCCCAAGAATATTTGTCTATATTTGAGAGGGCTGCATACTTTAGTTCTTTCAAATTGCATAGCTGCCTGTCCTTAAAGGAGTACCACCTAGTGAGGGGTATTATTTTTATAATTGCTGTAACTTTATTAAAAATTGATATATCAATATAAAATTTAAGCATGTGCTGTAACGATGATCACCATACACCATATTATCATTTGTTCTAATGCAGCATTCCAAATGTTTATATTACAACGTAATTAAACAAACGAATACTGTAAATGTATCTTAGCAAAAATGGCAACACTCTGAATGTAATTTCGCCTGTATCTTTGATCATACACTCTTCATTTTGTCCTATAATATTGTTCAAGATTTTCCCTTCATTATAGACTACAGTCACATCTACATCTTTTACGATTGTATTTATAAAAAATTCAAATATTTCCTCAATTTTGTTTTAAAATGTGATACTCCAAATTGTAATAACTCTTACACATCGTAAGATAGCTTGATTTCCATAGTTCACAACTAAGCAATTGTTTTCTAAAATATATGTGCAAAGTTGCAGGACAAAAGCTTCAGAAATGTGGTTGCACGTTGTGGTTTTCGGCGAAAAGTTTAAGACACTACTTTTACCATTTTCTGGTGATTAAAATACCCTGATTTCTATCAACAACATCTAACCTAATATATCAACCGTAACTTATCTTCAGTAACTGCCTGCCAATCATCCAGTACAAATCTCCTCCTCCTTTTTGCCCTCCTGGCATTATATAATGCCTTAATAGCTTTTCTCTGAGTTCCTTTTTTTACTACAAAATGTTCTTGTGTTCACATGACTCTTTTAGATACCAGCAAGTATGTGATTCCATTTCCTCAATTACCAACAGAGATTGTGTCTCACCATTATAAACAGAGATTGTGTCTCACCATTATAAACAGAGATTGTGTCTCACCATTATAAACAGAGATTGTGTCTCACCATTATAAACAGAGATTGTGTCTCACCATTATAAACAGAGATTGTGTCTCACCATTATAAACAGAGATTGTGTCTCACCATTATAAACAGTAACTGCAATAGCAACAATAACTTTCACAAAAGTTAGACCAGGATTCTTGTTCTTGGGACATCGTTTCAAGATATCACTGTTCAGTCAATCATTGACATTTTGTGCATTTCCTTCAAGACACTTTTTTAGTAGTTCATTCCTGTCTCGGTCCTAAAATACTGGTTTTATATTAGCCATAATAACAGCAGGTAGGTTACTGGTGTGTTTGTATGAACAGTTTCATCTGCTACAGCTTTCTTATATGGACACCATTTGTTGTGGCTGTTTTTTGTAATTTGGTAGTGACAAGTTTATAACACTGTAGAACATCTGTAGGTCTGCAAGCTTTCCTCCAACACATATCAATGCTAAGACAGCCCACCAGTTTATTGAATTCACACACAAATTACCCACAAATATTTGATTACATGTAGAAAATGATGTACATTGCAATTGTTTCTGCTACAATAAAAATCAAAAACACTCCCTAAACACTTCTTCTTTGTCTCCAGCAATTGTGCATTGGAATAACAAAAGTGACAAACAAGTTCTGTACCTATTTTTGTTTAATGTTGTATTCAAATGTCAATTTATCTACTCTTCGTGAACATTGTCATCTACATTCAAAATTAAATCTGATTCACAAGGTCATACCATTTCCATCTCTTTATTTCTGACCGTGGGTGTAGTCAGTGAACTTTTAAAAGATTCAATATTGATGTTGTTAAGTTTACTAAAACGTAATCATAGGCCAAACCTACACTGCACTAATTAAACGGTCACATAGTTCGACATCTGCTCCTTTGGTAGACGTATCACCATAGAACTTACGTTTCCTACTAACTTTCTTTCTGATCTTCGCGTCACGACATTATTTTATTTCTCAAAATTCTCACCAAACTCTTTTTCTTTGAAAATTACAATTTGTATAACCTAAAATTGTGACTAACATAACCTGCAATATGCATTAAGTGAGGAGTACTTATTATTTTATATTTTTTAAGCGATCTTGAAAACCCCTCATTGTCTGTTGTGATAACTAAATTCTAGGGAAGTATTAATTTGAAACTAGTAACTGGCAGCCATTTTAATTTTTTTTTAAATTTTTTCGAACTGACCACAGGCCTGTTTGATAGTATATATCTCAAAAATTACTGATGCTAAAAATTAAATTCAAGTTTTATTTGAAATACGATTGATGAAGTCCAACACAATTCAATATATCGAACAAAACTCATTTTGACCAGATTCTAGGGGGCACTTCTCCCTTAACTTTTCCTCAATCGAGTCCAATTGGGATTACATGTGAATGGTAAGGTGGCAGTGTCAAATGCATATGACCTTGCTCTTGGATCAACTTGTCTATATGAAATGTGTTTTTCTTTCATGTTTATTTATACATACATATATATATATATATATATATATATATATATATATATATATATATAGTGAGAGAGAGAGAGAGAGGGATCTGTCGATGGCGTTGTGTTGATCCTAGTTTTTGCCACCATATCCAATGCACCTTCAGTACTTTTTTGGCGCCAGAGAATAAATCCCTGGCCCTAATCTCCTTCGCTTGATCTGTTACACCTATGTACTTGATGACACAATTTTTAACTACGTATGGAACGCACCGAAGGCTGACATAACTGTTCAAATCTCGTGCGCTTTGGGTTGAAGCTGAAGAGATTTTTTGTAAACACGGGGAACATGTTTGTTTTTTTTCAAAAATGCTCACCGTCATGAAAGGGGTAATCATTTCAAAAGACTGGTTTCATTAGAAGTGCTAGTTGTCTTATACCATAAATAAAGAAAAGAAGATGGGTATTCCGTTTATTTTAGGGCAGGATTCTGTGAAATGATCCATCTCAACAGTGATTTGTTGTGTTTTGTTCTGTTAATTGGTGTTATTTCTTTGTGGGGATGATGTATGGATTGATTATAAACCGTGGCACAATATGCGTGCTGATGAGCTGTGTAATTTAGTTGGCCTATACATGTGACGTTTTATGGGTATTTCCCCGATGAGTCCCACGTCCTTCTATTACAGTTGGCCATGCCCAGGGTATGGGGCCAAACTTTGTTTTAATAATGACATTCTCCTGGTCTAGAAAACCACATTAAGAAAAATTACAAAAACAGCCTATTATGGGTAACCGTCGACTACCTCACGGCGGGTGTGCATCTGGCTGATTAAATACTGGAATTCCAAGTACTTCAGTTACATCTACTGCTGCTCTCACGCAAAATAGTTGTTTGACGTTGTTTCTCCTGTGACAGTGTCATAGAGATCCCAAGCGTGGATTCAGAACAAAAGGGCCATTGAAGGCAAATTGTAACTTTCTTTACTCCGGCTCAATGTCAATAGAGAATCAACATTCTTTATGAGTTTTATTTGTTAAACAATTAATCAAGGTCAGACCAAACTTTAGCGAATTATATTAAATAAGACACTCTAAACTAGGTACGTAAGAAAGAGATAGATGAATGAGAAACCACGAGTAGCCGAGAGTTCAGACAAAGTTTAACTGTATCTAAACCCTTCAGAACACAGCATGTCGTTGTTTGTGAAGTGTTACTTTTCAGTGTCCGAAGTCAGCTGGTCAAGGAAAAGTTAATTGACGGACATAAATTGTTGTCTTTTATTCTCAATTCTTGTTATGCAGATGTTATTTCGGAAATATTAGGAAGTCGGCAAAGTTAGGTGGATTCCTGGAGAAAGGTTGTTATAAATGCCATTGCCATGAAAGGGATTAGCAAGTTTAGTAGCGGAGCCAGATTCAGCTAGTGCGTAAGGCAATTGTCTGGTGCCATAAGTAAGATTCACAGTTCTTGTTGTTTGGGGACGGAAACAGGTAGACGGAGTGGGTGGGGTGGTTGTAATGACCTGGTCCAACAACATGCATCAGTGAACAGTTGTTCTGAAACAGGTAGACGGGGTGGGTGGGGTGGTTGTAATGACCTAGTCCAACAACATGCATCAGTGAACAGTTGTTCTGAAACCATTCAATAATATAAATGGGGTTATGTCCAAAGAAATTGTAGTAGGGGAGTTTTGGAAGGATCGATGAATGTAGACAATGGGTTTTGGAGTATGGGTGAACAGGTCACGAAAGTAGTCACACGAATCGTCAATTCATTATGACAATTTGGGACAACGTGATTACCTGTCTTCAGAAACTAAGAAAGGAAAGCGGACATTTGCAGGTACATAAACAGTGGTGTGTAAATTTTCGGTAAATTGACAACAGATACAAACCCAAAAGTAGCTCTTGAGTTCGAAGCGTTAACTTTATGAGTACACATTTAGGGAGCCTGGCACATCACGTGAATATCGACAAGAGCCTCACACATCACTTGTGAATATCGGCGAAGCTGAGACCTGCTCACAACTGCCTCTACCTGACACTGATCGTGTCGTCTAGTAAGTATCTCTTGGGCAGTCAGTGCGTCTCGAGGTCTGTCTCAGCCCAAGGGTGAATCATTTCAGGAAAGTGTTGGTACAGCACGAGGGATCGTTTCCCTGACTTCTGGGAGAGAAAAGTGTTGGCAAAACACTAGAAATTGCTTCCTTGAGTCTTGCGAAAGAGATGTGATGACAAAACACAGAGATCGCTTCCCTGAGTACGGGCTAGAATCCTTCTTGCTGCACAATAAAACATGGATGGGAAATGACGAGACTACAATAACGGAAGAAGTTATAGACGCCGCCAAAGACTAAAGAAACAAGAATTAATTTTTAAAATGTGATTGTGTTGAAGTAATAGAAATAGAATTTCCATTTGATTAATTGATTCCTACTTGGAGATCGATTCCAGCGGCGGAGACATCTTGCTATTTGCAAATAAAAACTTCTGAGCTGAGATAATTCAGCAATTGAAAATGATAGCTTAGTATTGTATTTGTATAGCCATAAATTATGTAATACAATTAGTTGACTGTTTTTATATTCTGAAGCAAATTGTACGTTGTCAGGATCAATTATCGAATCTAAGGATGTTAACTTGATATATATTCATTATAGTACTTTTCGTAGGCGTTGGTCCTGAAAAGGACGCTATGTTGCTGTGTTGTAGTTTACAGCGAAGCGCGATATCTGGGCATATTGGTCTGACATACCGGTTTCAGCACGACATTTTAGGGACCAGGTTTGCCTTCCCTCTACGATCCCTCCTAATCTCTTAGGCAAACTACACTAATACAACTTGTTTCTGGAGGCGGAATAGGGTCTTGGTCAGCAGTGATTCACTGACCATGATTCAAGTACCCAGTTAGGGCTGCAGCCTGTTGTCACTTCATTCATTGCTCTGCATGGTCGACCCCTGACCTTGTTTGAGTTCCTCACATGAAAATACGTCCAAGAATATGTATGTTATGCGTCATTATTGTATGTGTCACACAGATAGTGTAGCACGCGTATGGTGTGACCCTAGAGTCAAAATTATAACCCCCGGTCACCAAATGTAAGCCAGTAACCAGTAACTTCTTCTGTTTTATTACTCTCCAGAGAAAATTCCTACAGATGCGACATTTCTTGGAACTCAGTACTTCTCCTACAACCTGTCGAGTAAGGTTGACGTCATGGTCAGCAACCAAGACCAGATAATGCTGGACTTCAGAACCAAACAGGCCAGCAGCTTACTGTTTTATACAGGTAAATAGATCGTGTACATTTTATTCAGGTCGTCACTTAGTTTTCTATGATATGGCCACCTATTGTGTTTTTGTTTGGCAGAAAGATAGAGTTTACAAGAAAAAAGGTATCTGATGCCATTCTCTTTTTGTTCGCGCTCCGGCCAACCCAGCTGTATATCGGTGTCTATCTTAACTCCTTCAGTCTATCAAGCGATGTATTGATGTGTGTCCATCTCTTCCTTGCGGGATACCGATTTACTGGAAAGGCTAAGGGAGCAAACTGTTTTCCTGTGGAAAAATCTGAATCCGGTGCTATTTCCAGCTGTCTCGATAATGTCTTGCCACTGGCTATAGGTAGCTCAGGACGAGGATATCCAATGTTAAGGAAAGATAGGGTAGTTGAAGACAAGGCTAAGGGAGCTGGCAAGTCATTATACTGTACACATTCAGTTTATATAACGATCAAAGATGATTTATCATATGGTAACAAAAATGAAAGTATATTGGCAGAAATAGAAAGTGGGGGAGCAAAAACAGCGATTGTTGAATGCTATAGATGTCCATCAAGTCAAAAATAAAAAGATGAGGAGCTGATTAGTAGCATAGCAAAGGCAAGTGAAGGGAAATTATTATTAATGGGGGATTTCAACTTTCCAGAAATAATATGGGATATGGCAGAAACACTTGTAGAGTCAAACACTTTTATTAAATGCATAAATGTAATTGTTTTAATTCAACATGTAGAAGCAGCCACCAGAGGCAAAAATACACTCGACATCAAGATAGTACTGTTCAGTTAATCCACACAGTATGTCTAACAGGCTACGAGAACACGACCACACAGAGAGCATGTCTAACAGGCTACGAGAACACGACCACACAGAGAGCAGGTCTTAGAGGCTACCAGAACACGTCCACATAAAGAGCAAGTCTAAGAGGCTACGAGAACACGTCCACATAAAGAGCAAGTCTAACAGGATACGAGAACACGACCACACAAAGAGCATGTCTAACAGGCTACGAGAACACGACCACACAGAGAGCATGTCTAACACGCTACGAGAACACGACCACACAGAGAGCATGTCTAACAGGTTACGAGAACACGACCACACAGAGAGTATGTCTAAGAAGCTACAAGAACACAACCACACAGAGAACATGTCTAAGAGGCTATGAGAACACGTCCACATAAAGAGCAAGTCTAAGAGGATACGAAAACACGATCACACAGAGACTATGTCTTAGAGGCTACGAGAACACGTCCACAGCTACACATATAGCATGTCTAACAGGCTACGAGAACTTGTCCACAGCTACACAGAGAGCAGGTCTAACAGACTACGAGAACACGTCCACAGCTAAACAGAGAGCAAGTCTAAGAGGCTACGAGAACACATCCACAGCTACACAGAGAGCATGTCTAACTGACTACAAGAATACATCCAAAGCTACATAGAGAGCAGGTCTAACAGGCCCCTAGAACACGGCCACAACCACACATAGAGCATGCCTAACAGACGAATGACATTGCGTTTAATCCTTCTAGGTCCAACGGCTGTTCGACTCATGACACCACACACACGTCATTTACATAGACGCCAATCCTGGTTAGGTAGGTAGGTAGATAGGTAAGTAATGGGTGGGTAGGTAGTTAGGTCAGTAGATAGGTATCTCGCTTAGACGACCGAGGCTCGTGGAACCAAGCGACTATGAACACGATGTCACATGGTACATACAATGAAGATTTCCCATCTGACTAACTGGCAGTGCGTCTACGGCAGCGAGAAGAGAGACGATGCGCATGATCGTTCTCCATCTTTGATGTCTATGACCTGGTTTCAGAGCTGATGGGCGAGGACGTCTTCGGCAAGGCGGGTCCCAAATAGGGTCAGACGTCGACGGTTTATCATGGTAAAGGTGCTTCCGAGGCCTGTCCGTCATTTGAGCTCGTCGTTTAACCCATGGTCGTACCAGAGGATCGTACTATTTTGCGTCTGGTTGCGCATGTTGCAGACGTCTGATCACTACCAAATAGTTCACGTTTCGTAACCTTACAGCAGAATGACGATGACACAGGTTATGTAAATCCGTACCCACAATCCTGCCGAATGTGAAATATCATTCTTCGTCTCCTTATTCTTTTGATCGATTCGTTGATGTTTACACCACCGGATGAGTTACGTGATGAAATCTGCCGTTGTCTCTACCTTGTGGGGGTCCTCAGGGCAAACACCATCACAGGAAGTATCTAGCGGTGTACTCATCATGGCGCGCGAGAGTTACATGATGCAGTCATATTTTGAGGAAAGTTCTAGAGACAATACATTACATTTTATAAGGAATCAAGTATAACTCTAGAAACAGTACCTCGGAAAGTATCAGGAATCAAGGAAAGTTCTAGAGACAATACATTACATTTTATAAGGAATCAAGTATAACTCTAGAAACAGTACCTCGGAAAGTATCAGGAATCAAGGAAAGTTCTAGAGACAATACATTACATTTTATAAGGAATCAAGTATAACTCTAGAAACAGTACCTCGGAAAGTATCAGGAATCAAGGAAAGTTCTAGAGACAATACATTACATTTTATAAGGAATCAAGTATAACTCTAGAAACAGTACCTCGGAAAGTATCAGGAATCAAGGAAAGTTCTAGAGACAATACATTACATTTTATAAGGAATCAAGTATAACTCTAGAAACAGTACCTCGGAAAGTATCAGGAATCAAGGAAAGTTCTAGAGACAATACATTACATTTTATAAGGAATCAAGTATAACTCTAGAAACAGTACCTCGGAAAGTATCAGGAATCAAGGAAAGTTCTAGAGACAATACATTACATTTTATAAGGAATCAAGTATAACTCTAGAAACAGTACCTCGGAAAGTATCAGGAATCAAGGAAAGTTCTAGAGACAATACATTACATTTTATAAGGAATCAAGTATAACTCTAGAAACAGTACCTCGGAAAGTATCAGGAATCAAGGAAAGTTCTAGAGACAATACATTACATTTTATAAGGAATCAAGTATAACTCTAGAAACAGTACCTCGGAAAGTATCAGGAATCAAGGAAAGTTCTAGAGACAATACATTACATTTTATAAGGAATCAAGTATAACTCTAGAAACAGTACCTCGGAAAGTATCAGGAATCAAGGAAAGTTCTAGAGACAATACATTACATTTTATAAGGAATCAAGTATAACTCTAGAAACAGTACCTCGGAAAGTATCAGGAATCAAGGAAAGTTCTAGAGACAATACATTACATTTTATAAGGAATCAAGTATAACTCTAGAAACAGTACCTCGGAAAGTATCAGGAATCAAGGAAAGTTCTAGAGACAATACATTACATTTTATAAGGAATCAAGTATAACTCTAGAAACAGTACCTCGGAAAGTATCAGGAATCAAGGAAAGTTCTAGAGACAATACATTACATTTTATAAGGAATCAAGTATAACTCTAGAAACAGTACCTCGGAAAGTATCAGGAATCAAGGAAAGTTCTAGAGACAATACATTACATTTTATAAGGAATCAAGTATAACTCTAGAAACAGTACCTCGGAAAGTATCAGGAATCAAGGAAAGTTCTAGAGACAATACATTACATTTTATAAGGAATCAAGTATAACTCTAGAAACAGTACCTCGGAAAGTATCAGGAATCAAGGAAAGTTCTAGAGACAATACATTACATTTTATAAGGAATCAAGTATAACTCTAGAAACAGTACCTCGGAAAGTATCAGGAATCAAGGAAAGTTCTAGAGACAATACATTACATTTTATAAGGAATCAAGTATAACTCTAGAAACAGTACCTCGGAAAGTATCAGGAATCAAGGAAAGTTCTAGAGACAATACATTACATTTTATAAGGAATCAAGTATAACTCTAGAAACAGTACCTCGGAAAGTATCAGGAATCAAGGAAAGTTCTAGAGACAATACATTACATTTTATAAGGAATCAAGTATAACTCTAGAAACAGTACCTCGGAAAGTATCAGGAATCAAGGAAAGTTCTAGAGACAATACATTACATTTTATAAGGAATCAAGTATAACTCTAGAAACAGTACCTCGGAAAGTATCAGGAATCAAGGAAAGTTCTAGAGACAATACATTACATTTTATAAGGAATCAAGTATAACTCTAGAAACAGTACCTCGGAAAGTATCATGAACCAAGGAAATCTACATAGATAATACTTCATATATTATCAGAAATCAGGGGAAGCTCTAACGACAATACCGCATATATTATCCATAAAGAATAAAGCTCTGGAAATAATATCTCATTTATTATCAGAAAATATAGTCAATAAACAGTTCTCTCGGTGATCGGAGGAAGTTTCCAGTTCTTCTTCCAGGTTGTAGGAGACTCACCTTGTTAAAGTTTTGTACTCTACGATTTACACGGATCAATAGCCTGAAGAGTGTCAAATTTCTTCTTGGGTTTAAACAATAGCTGCAGATGAATTGCCCGAAATACGATACATGAGTATTTTTTGAGTGAATAACATGTTATCTCGTGTATCAGATGAAGAAGAAGAAAAAGAAGGAGGAGAAGAAGAAGAAGAAGAAGAAGAAGAAGAAGAAGAAGAAGAAGAAGAAGAAGAAGAAGAAGAAGACGCCGCAGGAGAAGAAAAAGAAGAAGAAAAAGAAAAAGAAGTAAAAGAAGAAAAAAACGAAGAAGAAGAAGAAGAAAACGAAGAAGAAGACCAAGAAGAGGGAGAAGGTGGTAGTGGTGTTTGGACGTTTGCTACTTATGTTTCGTTCCTCTGCTCCATCAAGTCGAGTGACGGATCTATGCTCCACCAAAGGATGTGACTGACCTATGCTCCACCAAGGGTCCTGACGATCTCTGCTCCACCAAGGGGGGGGGTGACGCTTCTCTGCTCCACCAAGTGGCGTGACCGATCTCTGCTCCACCAAGTGGGGTGACGCTTCTCTGCTCCACCAAGTGGCGTGACGCTTCTCTGCTCCCCCAAGTGGGGTGACGCTTCTCTGCTCCACCAAGTGGGGTGACGCTTCTTTGCTTCACCAAGTGGGGTGACGCTTCTCTGCTCCACCAAGTGGGGCGACGCTTCTTTGCTCCACCAAGTGGGGCGACGCTTCTCTGCTCCACCAAGTGGGGTGACGCTTCTCTGCTCCACCAAGTGGGGTGGCGCTTCTTTGCTTCACCAAGTGGGGCGACGCTTCTCTGCTCCACCAAGTGGGGTGACGCTTCTCTGCTCCACCAAGTGGGGCGACGCTTCTCTGCTCCACCAAGTGGGGTGACGCTTCTCTGTTCCACCAAGTGGTGTGACGCTTCTCTGCTCCCCCAAGTAGGGTGACGCTTCTCTGCTCCACCAAGTGGGGTAACGCTTCTCTGCTCCACCAAGTGGAGTGGCAGAGCTATTCCCAACCAATTGAAGTAACAAACCTATTCTCTCTCATATGGAGTGGTGGAACTGTTTTCCACCAAATTGACTGACGGGAGAGTTAAAAACGTGACGTTGTCCATGCCAATATTGTGTATCTCTAATAGCGCTACTTTTAATTGACTATTTCACCTTTAACCTCTTAATTTAAGAATAGTGTGCAGACAATAGCATCCATCCGATGTAACAATGAGTCCACACAAATCACAGAGTTCTTTTGTGGTCATATGGTCGATTCGTTTAGCTGGAGACGAGTTAAGTCCTGTAAGCAAGTCAGAGAGTTCTTGTGTAGTCATATGGTCGATTCGTTTAGCTGGAGACGAGTCAAGTCCTGTAAGCAAGTCAGAGAGTTCTTGTGTAGTCATATGGTCGATTCGTTTAGCTGAAGACGAGCAATGTAGTCAATAAACTTAATAATTCAGAGGACAATAAACAGTGGACAGGTTTTGCAAGCGTAACAGCTCCATGAGAATAGCACAGTGACAGCATGGCACTTCCCCACTTTGTTGAATAAACTGTGTTGTGGCAAGAAGACCTTGAGACAGACCGCCGGCTTTACGAAGTAAATCCGTGCATTAGTTGTTGTTTGACATCTCCCGATTACCCGCTAAGATTTGTTTTTCCTGTCCGTTATTAAATGCTCAGTATACGACTCCACTTACCTTTATAATAGCTTTTGCTGATTTAACTCTATATTCACGAGTCTAGTCTGTGGTAGGGTATGTCTTTTTAATATATTCCAAGACTATATGTGTTTCTATATATCTGTTTTAATCTCTTTTTTCGTCAATTTTGATATGTTTTTTCTGGTTATTTTGTTATCTTCCATGGTGGAAACATGGTGCTTGTCATTAAGACTTCTACCTGTATATGAGCGATGTGTGGATTAGGGCTTCAGTTTGTTTGTGCCAATCAACTACCATGTTCTTTCAGTACGGGCATTGGTATCCTGAAAGATTAAATCAGGCCCGTGCCACTGAGCAAACCATACGCTCGATGATGTTGTCACGGTAGTAGAGACTTGCAATGTGGGTATGACATATATGAAGGTTGGTCTTGTCATTCATAGAGATGCGTGTCCAGACCATTTCACTTCCACCTCCATAACGGTTGTGTGAAACCATCGCAGGCGACTGCTAACGTTCAGCTCGGCTCCGTCAGACACGTATTCTGCCATCATGGAAATACAGATGGCGGCGAGACACATCAGAAAACATCACTGACTCCTACTATTGATTGGTCAGTCTTGGCTACCGTTCTCACCAATCCATTCTGGCTTGCTTGTGGCATCGTGACACGGACAAGGGAACATACGGTCTGCGAGAGGCCAGCTGCATCTCACGCAAGCGGTGTTGTACTGTCTGTGTGAAGACCCGGATTCCAGTTGCCTGTTGCAGGCACTACTGTAGTTGAGTACCATTTTGAGTCCGAGTTCTGAGGGCCTGAGTAATGTAGGAATCCGTTGTGGCGTGAATTGATTCTTGGGTGGCTAGTCTGAGACAAATCAGAAACTGTGCCGTGCTCTGTGTACCTACTCCACAGACTGCAGACAACTGACTGGGAAACACTGAGGTTACGATCAACACCCACCTGCTGAATTCCGGTTTTTAACATGTAAATGCCTATCCATCTTTGCTGCTCTGGCAAACGCTGCTCTGCGAAAGAACAAAAATATAATCTGCTGCTGAGTCATTTTAACCCGTCCGTGGTGAGTAGTGTTTAAAGAACACGTTTCATGGATTTGGATAAGGGAAAACTAAAAGTGTAAAATTACGTAACGCACCTCCTTCCTCTGCATTTCGAATATGACTGCACTATGCCAGCAGTCCGCACCAAAAAGGGTAGTGGTACAGTGGGTCCCATCACACTGCAACATCCAAGGCAACGAGGAGGCAGACAGACTGGCAAAAGAAGGGGCAAGACTGCCACAAATAGATACTAGTATGACGTACAAGAGTCAAAACGGCTTATTAAAGCCAGATACATGACCAAATGGGAAACCGAACATACTGGTTACACCAAAAACGATGCATATTACCAGCTGAACAGAAGAGAGCAGGTCGTTGTCTTCAGACTTCGCACTGGCCACAATAGACTGAGGTACCACCTATTCAACAAATTGAAGATAGGTGGAACCTACGAATGCCCGTGTGGTACCGGGAAAATGACCGCTGAATATCTGCTGCAGAACTGCCCGACATACGAGGATCAGAGAGAGCAGATGTGGCCATCACCAGTGGAACCCCAAGACAAGCTCTATGGCAGTGTCGACAGCCTCAGGATGACCGCCGCTTTATTTCGAAAAAATAATGGTTACTGTCTGACTGCGTACGAAGAAGAAGAAGAAGAAGAATATGACTGCATAGCACGTCAAATTACACATGAGAGTCTGACAGTATATGTCTGGCATGTCCATATTACCAACGTAACCAAACAAAAACACCCTGCTCTGAAATATCTTCTTCTTCTTCGTCGTTCGTTCTCAAACTCCCGCTACCAAGCTCTGAACGTTCTCAAATTCCCGCTACCAAGCCCTGAACGTTCTCAAACTCCCGCTACCAAGCCTTGAAAAGGGCTTTGCAAGCAGCAGGATGTAGTCCAGAGAACGAAATGTGTTGAGACGTAGTTTGCAGCTTTACTGAGATTGTTGCACCTTTCAGTCCGACACATCCAATTTCAGCATGGCATTGTTGGGTACCGAGTAAGCCTTCCCTCTTCGATCCCTTTTCCTTAGCCAGTCTGTCCTGATGTAATCAGTTATCAGGATCACTACGTGGACATGAAAGAGGGTATGGCAGCTCTGCGTTTGGGCCGCTGACCGCTACAGTTCATGGTTGCTCGGCAACATGATATCCAAACTTACAACCTTCCCTATCGTTTGTGAGCAGTATATGACTTATGTGGACCTGTACTTTGACAGATATGCATTAGTTTGTCCTCTGTTGACCTAAGTTAGTTGGTCTACAGTTGACCTAAGTAAGTTGGCACTCCATTGACCTAAGTAAGTTGGCCCTCCATTGACCTAAGTAAGTTGGCCCTCCATTGATCTAAGTAAGTTGGCCCTCCATTAACATAAGTAAGTTGGTCCACCGTTTGCCTACGTTAGTTGGTCTACCGTTGACCTACGTTAGTTGGCCATCCATTGACCTAAGTAAGTTGGCCCTCCATTGACCTAAGTAAGTTGGCCCTCCATTGATCTAAGTAAGTTGGCCCTCCATTGACATAAGTAAGTTGGTCCACCGTTTGCCTACGTTAGTTGGTCTACCGTTGACCTACGTTAGTTGGCCATCCAATGACCTAAGTAAGTTGGTCCTCCGTTGACCTACGTTAGTTGGCCATCCATAGACCTAAGTAAGTTGGTCCTCCGTTGACCTACGTTAGTTGGCCTTCCATTGACCTAAGTAAGTTGGTCCTCCGTTGACCTACGTTAGTTGGCCCTCCATTGACCTAAGTAAGTTGGTCCTCCGTTACCCTAAGTAAGTTGGTCCACCGTTAACCTAAGTAAGTTGGTCTACCGTTGACCTAAGTAAGTTGGTCCTCCATTGACCTCAGTAAGTTGGTCCTCCGTTGACTTACGTTAGTTGGTCCACCGTTGGCCTAAGTAAGTTGACCCACCGTTGACCTAAGTAAGTTGGTCCACCGTTGACCTAAGTAAGTTGGTCCACCGTTGACCTAAGTAAGTTGGTCCACCGTTGACCTAAGTAAGTTGGTCTACCGTTGACCTAAGTAAGTTAGTCCACCGTTCACCTAAGTAAGTTGATCCTTCATTGACTTAAATAAGTTGGTCCACCGTTGACCTACGTTAGTTGGCCCTCCATTGACTTAAATAAGTTGATCCTCCGTTGACCTGTGCTGCTTGTACCCAGCTTGTTGTGGTCTGATCGAGTTTTTAATTTTTAGCAGTCACATATTTCCAATTAGTAAATTGATGGGCTTGTAACTAGTAGCAATTAGTCTGTCTTTACCATATTTCAAATTAATACAGTAATAATAGTTGCTTCATTCCACATTTGTGGCACAATTTACCATGTTTTAATACAGTAAAAATAGTTGCTTCCTCACACGTTTGTTTCAGCATACATTTGTGATTTCTAGTTGTTTCTGTTTTATTTTTGGATCAAATGTTGCTTAACATGTCGTTTGTAATTTCATCCTTTCCTGGAGGTTTCTGCTTTTCTTTGTTCCGTCTTTCCGCGTCTTCTCTTTTTTTTTTTTTTTTTTTTTTGAATAAATGTCATCGTGTTCTTCTCAGCTACATTCCGTGCTGTTCGTTTGAATGAATTTGTCTTTTTTATATCACTCTTTCTTTTTGTTGTTATGTTTGTTTTGCTAGCCATGCTGTATTTTTAAATGAACAAATTTACTGCTCGATTTCCCTTTTTCAAATTGTCCATTTTCTGTAACTGATGTTTGGTGTTTTTATAACTGTGTTGTACAGTGACGTGGGAGGTTTCCATAGTGTTGTGCCATTTGTATCTACCGTGTGCCTCTTAATTCTTTCTCTCTTTCTGTTGCGTGTTGCTCATTCATAGCCTTTCTGTACCTTGCTGTGAATTCTTTTAGTTGAATATTACTTACCAAGTTGGGGTCTCTGGCAATTCTTCCTTGTGTTTGTGCAGATCTTCTTACCAGTATTTCATGCATTTCTTTGTAACTTTTATTAAATCTGATTCCTTTGCTGCTTTGAGTATTGCTGTATCAATTTTTCTATCATTGCTTTCACTTGTTAATGTCTCGTGCTGATATTATTGCAATACTTCTGAGTTAGTTCTGTGAATTGATGCCAGTTTGCCTTTCTGTGGTAGTGTTCTGGCAGGACCTTCTGCTGTGAGAAAGCAGCCAAATAATTTCTTTTTCATCTATGTGCTCCCTGTTGTGCTTAAGCTTTTCTGTGTATTTTTATGCCAGAACATTTTTTGTAATGACTAGGTCCGGTGGCTGTTGTTTTCCCCTGTCTTGAATGAAATAATGGTTGATGTTCTGTCTGGTTGTTTGGTTGCAATTTGGTCCTCTTGTGTGTAAGTTCGATCGATATTCTCAGCTTTGTCGATATTATCAGATATAAAGATACTCTCCGCTGTCGATACTCTCAGCTTTGGAGATACCCTTAGCATGGAGTCGTGCTGCAAGTTGTTATCGCTTGAATGTAAGTTAGATCGATACTCTCAGCTTTGTCGATACTCTCAGCAAGGTGTCTTGCTGTAACTGTTTGATTTATATTCATGACCCCTTTTGCGTTCCACTGAAGGCTGTTTAGTAGTTTTACTTTGTTAGGGCTTTGTCCAGTGGTGTTTACCTCTGTCTTCTGTATTCTGAAAATATATTTATACCGATTCTGTGCTACCAATGCCAAACATGATTTCTGTTCAAGGCTCGTGAGAGCAAAATGTCGACGTCCCAAGGGAAGTGGGTGACGAATGTCATCGGTGTTAGGAGGAAAGACAATGCGAAACGACGAGATTCGAATGTCAACACTACGTCATGTGCAGAGTACATTTCTAGGCACAAAATACGCTGGATCGTTCATCTCATGAGAATGCACCTTCATCAACTTCCACTGATGACTTACAATGCTGGTAGACCTGGCTACAAAGCAACAGCTCGGCGGCTAGGTAAGTGGACACATAACATTACAGAAATTGTACAACGACACGGACTCGCATGACCAGCGCAACGCACTTGAGGCAGGACATACGACTTAAGTTCCACACGACGCTAACGGCACAAGTGGAACGAGATCGAACTAATTTATATATAAATATTTATATTGATTGATTTATTTGTATTCATTTACCCTTAACTGTGAACTATCTTCCTACAAGGCATCAGATGAGCTTTCATTCAACCTAGTGAGGCTCGTCTACTCGTGTTTTCTCGTGTCTTCAGGTAGCCTTTGATTGACTAATATCTCATCTGCATTTTAAAATCACAGTTTTCTTTCTCATAAACGAGCTTACGAGTCATAGCTACAAACAGCAGCATTCTAGTTTTATGTTGCAAAATGCTGACCATTGTCAGTCACAACAGTGTGCCTGTGAAGACCAGCAGTTAGACTTTTTTATATGAGGCTGTGCCAGACGCACGCCGTGGCAGTGTTTGATTGAAGTTGTCCTCTACCCCACCCCCATCTTTGCCAGCATTAACGATCCTCAGATCATTTGATAGACAAACTGTCATGTGACCAAAGGGGAAGTGTAAAAATGTCCGTCAAGTTTATGAAAGATATACATGAGATTTGTTAAGAGATAAACTGCCTTGAGATGAGAGAAGTCTTGGACCGACCATCAAGTTTATAAAAGATATACATGAAATTTGTTAAGAGATAAACTGGCTTGAGATGAGAGAAGTCTTGGACCGACCATCAAGTTTATAAAAGATATACATGAGATTTTTTAAGAGATAAACTGCCTTGAGATAAGAGAAGTCTTGGACCGACCATCAAGTTTATAAAAGATATACATGAGATTTGTTAAGAGATAAACTGGCTTGAGATGAGAGAAGTCTTGGACCGACCATCAAGTTTATAAAAGATATACATGAGATTTGTTAAGAGATAAACTGCCTTGAGATGAGAAAAGTCTTGGACCGACCATCAAGTTTATAAAAGATATACATGAGATTTGTTAAGAGATAAACTGCCTTGAGATGAGAGAAGTCTTGGGCAGACCATCAAGTTTATGAAAGATATACATGAGCTTTGTTAAGAGATCAAATGTTTTGCAACGAAAGAAGTCTGAGACTGATCCTCAAATGTATGACTGCTGATAGTGGGATTCCAAAATTACAGTTAAAAGAAAAGACTAAAAAAAACAGTCCTACGGTTAAAAGAGAAGAATGTGAAATGACAATACAGGTTTATAAGATAATCAAAGGAACGGAGAAATTAGACTCAGTTCAGTTCAGTTTAGTTCATCCCGTAACGCATCAGGTCGTTGGGGCACACACGAAAACATTCCCAAAATCCCACGCCATCCCTCTCTGTCTGTCGCCGCCTGACGTATCTCACCGGGACGAAGGCCTGACCACTCAGTGATGTTGTCCACCCATCTCTTCCTTGGACGTCCTCGCCCTCTCTGTCCCGGTACGGAACCAAAGAGTATCGAGTTGGTAATTCCATTGGACCTCGCGACGTGCCCGCACCAGGTCATCTTTCGTCTTTTGATATATGTGAACAGATCTTCAAAATCACCAATAGCGTCTTCAACTCTCTGAGGTATTACTACGTTCGTGACACGATCTTTATATGTAACATTTAGTATTCTTCTATAGCACCTCATTTCCATTGCATGTATTCTGCCCTGGATATCTGCTGTAATGGTCCAGGTCTCGCAGGCAATCAGAAATATTGACAGCACCAAAGAGCGCAGTAGTCTGACTTTTATGCTGAGGGCGAGCCGCTTGTCTCGCCATATAGGTTTCAGCCGAGTCAGCGCCGCTGTTGTTTGTGCTATTCTTGCAATTACCTCTGGCTTCGATCCCTCTTCACTGATCAATGATCCCAGATATTTGAAACGTTTTAACACCTCAAGTACCTGCCCATTTGCCTCTATTACAGATTTCAATCCTGCTATTTTATTGGTCATGAGCTTTGTTTTATCTGCATTTATTTCCATATGAAAACTCAGGGCCGCTCTATCCAATCTACCAATCAACTCCTGGAGTTCCCTTTCTGTGCCTGCCAATACATCAATATCATCAGCAAATCGGAAGTTTGTGATAAGCCTGTCACCTATTTTAACCGTACCAGCATGTTCTTTTAAGGTCGTCTCCATTATTCTCTCCAAGAATATATTGAAGAGTGTTGGGGAGAGTATACATCCCTGTCTCACACCCGCTGTCGTACTGAACCAATCGCCTAGCTTTAGCTCTACCGAGACTGCGCTTGTCGCCTGCTCATAAAGGTTTGCAATTACTCTCACAATAAAAATTAGATTATAACAAGTTTTTTTTTCAAAATACAACACCCTAACAGAACAAGAGGGTAAAGCTACAAATTAGCTAAAGAAATCTCTAGATTAAATATTAGGAAATATGGTTTTTATTCAGAGAGTGGTGAATGCTTTGAATGCATTGCCACAGAAAGTAGTGGAGGCAGGGACAGCTAATTCGTTTAAGAATAGATTGGATGTGCTTGGATTTTAAAGCAAGGAAATGTAAATGAAACTGTTTGTATACAGACTTTGCAGAGTCTTCTAAACCAGTATAACAACGTTGCGTTAGGTTCCTTTAAGTTCTTCATCCACGTTCCTTCTCTATCTCCTGGTACCAAGTCCTGAACAGAGTTTTGTAAGTAGTAAAATGTAGTCCAGAGAACGGAATACGTTGTGTCGCTAGTTTAGAGCTTGACTGCGATATTTGCACCTTTCGGGTCGACACATCCGTCTTCAGCAGACGTCAAGTTAAAAGATGGTATTATGTGAAAGATCGTCGATTTAAACATGCACAGGTCCGCAAGTTTCTATTACGTCCAAAGTGTGATCTGTAAATACAACACGCGTGGAAGGATTGGTACGAAGGATTTGGAGATGACCCAACAAGGCCCACAGACAGGGGAGATGTGAGGATGAGAAGTAATAGTTTAACACGGTCAGATGGCGGTGGGAAGGGGTGAAGGCGACAGTATGAGACATAAAGATGACGCGCTGAAGGTCGGAGATAAAGGATAACGTTATGGTAGAGACTTGCTGAAAAAGTCTAGCCCCTCGCTAAAGAAGAATAGCCCCTCGCGGAAAAAGAATAGCCCTTCGTTGAGCCTTTTGTAGAAAATATGTGTCTCTTTGGATCAACAAAAACGGTGTAACAGCAGGTAGAATGAGTGTGAGTTACGTTAGCATTACAGATGATGGGAAGTGTCAAGGAAATAAATATATGTACCAGTTGGTTTTTATAGCAGACAACTGTGGAGAGACCAGAAAGACAGACGGAGACAATTATTTGTACAAGCGGCTTGTCATAAGTCTTTACTCTGACTATGAAGGAGTAGGAGGAGAAAGTTGAAATTTGGCACATATATAGCTCATTCAATTTGTACTGGACTTGAGAAGTAGGAATTTCTCTCCTAGACGGGTTTACCCGGTATGGTGCATGGCGTAACACCTTATTGATCGGATCTGCTACTTTTAGCGGTTTATCAGAACAATGGAGAAATCAGAGGTCAGAACTGTGATGAAATGTGTTATGTTCCGGGGAAAAACACCTATAGAAGTACACAGGGAGATGGAACCAGTGTTTGAGGAATTATGTCCTTGTTATACTTCTGTAAAAAACTGGTGAAGGCAGTTTAAGTGTCGCCATTCCCATGTTGCTGATCTTCCAAGATCCGGAAGACCATCCTCAGTGCAGCGATGAAAATGCTGCAAGACTGAAGAACATCATTGACCAGGATAGGAAAATGACCATCGCAGAGACATCACAGCAAAAGTTAATGAAAGTGCAGTTTTTATAATTTTACACACCACACTTAACATGAAAAAAATGTGGTTGCCCGCTGGGTCCCGCGTCTGTGTCTACCGTCGAATGCTGTTACGTGTGGAGGCAGAGGGGGTTGTGGGGGGGGGGGGGGGGTATGAACTACCATCGAATGCTGTTACGTGTGGAGGGAGAGGGGGTGGGGTTGTATGAAATACCGTCGAATGCTCTGACGAGTATGAAAGACATGGAGGACTGGAGAGAGAGGGTGTATCAACTACCAATAGTTGGTATACAATGAGAGGCAAGTGTACACAACGAACGTATGAACCACAACAAGAAAGTATCTTGTGATATAAAACGTGTGGTAGCAGCAAAGCATTGTGGGAGTCGAGGAGACAGGGAGAGAAGATAAGGAGCAGTTGAATATTTTGGCATAGGAGAAAATGAATAAACTGATCGCCAACTCTAGACTGTTTACGCCAGTTGGCACGGCTCTTGGACAATTGAATAAGAGCGCGTGCTAATTAAAAGCGTGTACCTGATGTACTTGAAGAAGTTTGACATCCAATCACATTGATCTATTTCTTGAAGTCCTTTCCTGGGAAAGCCTTTGTTGGAACTGGAACATACGCTCTAAGGAGCTAAATTCTATCGTTTCTCCGTCAAACCTGACGCCGAGTGAGCTGTCCATGTGGTATTCACGTGGTATCTTTGTATAAGCTCTGTTGACACTGCGACAGTCAGGCAACCGTTTTTATCATCAATTGCGAATTTAATTGCTTTGAACCTAATGTCTTCCATCTTTGACCAGAAGGTTCTTAGTGCATGCTTTAAATAATTCTGCCAACTGAGATGTGTATGTGAATAGTGTCCCTTTTCACGTTCGATCAATACGATTTCATGTCACACATCCATCAAAGTCATGTAGCGGACTTGTCCTGCTACAATCTGTTTTCTGTCTGACAGGGCAGCTTTTCATGCTATTCTGTTTGAAGAAATAAATGATGCGTGTGAGACCTGGATAGTCTATAGTCGTCTTGTTGGGAGATTAAATCACTTTCACGTGCACTGCCTGCGAAAACTACGCAGGATTAGATGGCATGACATAGTGCCAAATAAAGATGTGTTAGCTCGATCGGGCATGTCCAATATACACAGCACAGCTGAGATGGGCTGGCGATATGGTACGCATATCGGATCAACGTTTACCAAAAGAGCTGCTGTTTGATGAACTGCAAAATGGCAAGAGAGCTTTGCAAGGACACTAGGAAATCATTGGTCCAGTGATGACTGGGAAATAATCGCAACCAATCTTACAGCCTGGTTCAGCACTGTTGCTGAGGGTGTTCAGAGACAAGAGGCATTAAGAATAAATGAACCTATACATAGATGATCGCTTTACAAGTCTGCTAACATCAACTCTACTTCAACTCCAGTGGTAAGTGGTGTCCTATTTCTTTGTACTAAATGCCACAGACAATTCAGGGCTCCGATTGGCTTATTAAGTCATCTTGGAACATGCGAAAAGGGAATGTAGACATAGTGATCCTCATCAACTATGATGGACGAACAACAGCAATCTTCTAGAGGAGACGTAGGTGTTGTATTTGATAGGGGAGATCTGGTGTTGTATCTGTTAGGGGAGATCTGGTGGTGTATCTGTTAGGGGAGGATTCTGGTGGTGTATCATTTAGGGGAGATCTGTGGTGTATCTGTTAGGGGAGGTCTGGTATTGTATCTGTTAGGGGAGATCTGGTGTTGTATATGTTAGGGGAGATCTACTGTTGTATCTGTTAGGGGAGGATTCTGGTGTTGTATCTGTTTGGGGAGATCTGGTGTTGTATCTGTTAGGGGAGATCTGGTGTTGTATCTGTTAGGGGAGATCTGGTGTTGTATCTGTTAGGGAAGGATTCTGGTGTTGTATCTGTTAGGGGAGATCTACTGTTGTATCTGTTAGGGGAGATCTACTGTTGTATCTGTTAGGGGAGATCTGGTGGTGTATCTGTTAGGGAAGGATTATGGTGTTGTATCTGTTAGGGAGATCTACTGTTGTATCTGTTAGGGGAGATCTGGTGGTGTATCTGTTAGGGGAGGATTCTGGTGTTGTATCTGTTAGGGAAGAATTCTGGTGGTGTATCTGTTAGGGGAGATCTACTGTTGTATCTGTTAGGGGAGATCTGGTGGTGTATCTGTTAGGGGAGATCTGGTGGTGTATCTGTTAGGGGAGGATTCTGGTGTTGTATCTGTTAGGGAAGGATTCTGGTGTTGTATCTGTTGTATCTGTTAGGGGAGATCTTGTGGTGTATCTGTTAGGGAAGGATTCTGGTGGTGTATCTGTTAGGGAAGGATTCTGGTGGTGTGTCTGTTAGGGAAGGATTCTGGTGGCGTATCTGTTACAAGAATGTTGTTTTGTTCTGGTACGGAAGTCATCAGTGTTTAATCATGTAGGAAATTCATTGATGTTTTATCTGTCAAGAAAGTGATTGATGTCTGTTCTGCTTTTTTCGATAAAGACCGCTATTCACGTCAGCAAATTGTGTTCTAATGAAACGTGTCCCGAGGCCAAATATGCGAGCTTAATTACAAGTTTATCGAGTACAAATATGAGATTTCATTAGCTGTGTGCTGTATGTGTGTGTGTCTAAGTGGTATGTCTCAACTAAACAAATGTGCTTGGACAGGAACAAACATGCAACACCACCTCGTAAGGTCGATAATTATGAATTGGCAGCTCTGCACTAATTCACATGCCTGAGGTCGATAATTATGAATTGGCAGATCTGCACTAATACACATACCCGAGGTAGAAAATTATGAATTGGCAGATCTGCACTAATTCACATAGAGGTCCCTCGTCAATGACAGGCTCTTTCTTTCTCTCTCGGGACCCAATAATATTGTCATACCTGGTGCCACATACCCTCGTCTCACAGCGTGTGTTTGGGAAAACCAGAAACAACTCAAACCAAGTCTATGGTGTACAATGCTTGTGTCGTCAGCATGCTTCTACACGATGTCAATACTTTGGCAACTCATTGCAAACAATAGCACAGGCTTGCTTTTGTCGTCGTCGTCATCTTCTTGTTTGTTGTTGGTCCTCCAGGCTGTTATAGTATGCTTGGCTTCATCTGAGTGGTGCTCACTACTACGAGGAGTACGTCGATTTCCACCTCGTTAGTCAGATTGTCATGAAACAGTATGTTTCCAGACAGACCTGCATAGAAGTGAGGTGAGCTCTGCATCAGTATGTTCACTTGACTTTGACTAACATCATCTGATCAATATGTTCACTTGACTTCTTGACTTTGACTAACATCATCTGATCAGTATGTTCACTTGACTTTGACTAACATCATCTGATCGGTATGTTCACTTGACTTTGACTAACATCATCTGATCAGTATGTTCACTTGACTTTGACTAACATCATCTGATCAGTATGTTCACTTGACTTTGACTAGCATCATCTGATCAGTATGTTCACTTGACTTCTTGACTTTGACTAACATCATCTGATCAGTATGTTCACTTGACTTTTACTAACATCATCTGATCGGTATGTTCACTCGACTTTGACTAACATCATCTGATCAGTATGTTCACTTGACTTTGACTAACATCATATGATCGGTATGTTCACTTGATTTTGACTAACATTATCTGATCAGTATGTTCACTTGACTTTGACTAACATCATCTGATCAGTATGTTCACTTGACTTTTACTAACATCATCTGATCGGTATGTTCACTCGACTTTGACTAACATCATCTGATCAGTATGTTCACTTGACTTTGACTAACATCATATGATCGGTATGTTCACTTGATTTTGACTAACATTATCTGATCAGTATGTTCACTTGACTTTGACTAACATCATCTGATCAGTATGTTCACTTGACGTCTTGACTTTGACTAACATCATCTGATCAGTATGTTCACTTGACGTCTTGACTTTGACTAACATCATCTGATCAGTATGTTTTCCCTGACCGTGCTGCAGTCTCCTCTCCCCACGACACAGGCTTAATAAATTGTTTCTACGGTGCATGCCACACATTCTTGGAATTACGCGACGAAACAGAGTGACAAATGCAGAGTTGAATTCTCGAACCGGTCTCCAAAGCACGAAAACTCTTTTAGGCATCGAGGACTGAGATGGTTTGGTCGTGTTCGTGGAATGGAAATCGGTCGCTTCCCCAAAGATATTGAATGCCGACAATGAGTAGGATTACTCTTTTGTGCGCCCTAAAAAGGAGGTTAAGTGACAGGTTGTCTTAGCTTTCCTCACATCCCGAGCGTGTTGATGAAAGTGGACCGGGGTCTTCCGGGTGGTTGTATTATGCTTGGCTTCATCCGTGTGTCGGTCACTACTACTGGGGATCACGTCGATCCCTCACTTTGTTAGCTGTGCTGCCATGCAAATAGCCCGTTTCCAGGAAGGACTACGAGGAAGCCACGGTGATGATCTTGTCCAGTATGTTATTCCCGAAACTAACTAACTTATTTGATCAGTATGTTGGGCCTGACCAGACGTTAGTCTTCCTTCCCGTCGTATGTGTGTGTGTGGTATGTGTGTGCCAGTGTCGCATGTGTGTGTGTGTGTGGTATTTTATTTTATTTTTATTTTTTTTGCGTTCGCCTTATTTCTCTAATCCGCAAAGCGGTGTGCGTTGCACTATGTTTTTATTTTGCGCCTGTTGGCCCAGTGCATCCGACTTCAGCATGCATTTTTATGTAAGGGTCTGCTTCCTCCTGCATTTTCTAAGGGTTTGCTTCCCCGGGGTAACGGCCGGTGCTGTAATGGGGATCGAACCCAGCACCTTCTGCTTGTTAGCCGTGTCACTTAACCACTAGGCCACGCCGTCCACTTGTGTGTGGTATGATGTTAGTCTTCCTTCCCATCGTATGTGTATGTGGTATGTGTGTGTGGTATATGTGTGTGTGTGTGTGTGTGGTATGCGGTTAGTCTTCCTTCCCGTTTTATGTGTGTGTGGTATGTGGGTGTGGTATGTGTGTGTGTGTGGTATGTGTGTGTGGTATGTGTGTGTGGTATGTGTGTGTGGGTGTGGTATGACGTTAGTCTTCCTTCCCGTCGTATGTGTGTGGTATGTGTATGTGTGTGTATCGCATGTGTATGTGTGTGTGTGCGTGTGTGTATGTGGTATGCGGTTAGTCTTCCTTCCCGTTGTATGTGTGTGTGGTATGTGTGTGTGAGTGTCGCATGTCTGTGCTGTACGTGTATGTGTCGCATGTGTGTGTGTGGTATGTGTGTGCAGCATATGTGTGTGAATGATATATGTGTGCTATTTGGATGTTGGAATCTGCTTGATGCAGTTTGTCCCAATCAGGGGATTAACTCAGGAGGAATCTTCTCTCCGGTTGTTCATTTCAAATATTCTGCGGGCTGTTGACATTAATCTTGAAATCCCAGCCGTTAATATTCTAGTTTGAAATCCCAGCCGGTAATTTTCTAGTTTGAAATCCCAGCCGGTAATTTTCTAGTTTGAAATCCCAGCCGGTAATTTTCTAGTTTGAAATTCTATAGCAGGGATTACGGTAACAATGAGGTAACAATTAAAATGTTGGGGGTAATGAAAATTCAAATTATTGTTTGCAAATAAAATTATCTAACATGTGTTGTACAATTTTATGTCTAGCGAGTTGTGAAAGGAAAAGGGGGGGGGGGGGTGTGTCTCCGTGGTGAAGTGATCAAGCCGTTTGCCTCGTGTTCAGACTGTCGTGGTTCGAATTCAAGCTGCGACTGTCTGGGTTCAATATGGCCATTTTTGTTCGGAGATCCTTGGTTTAATCGCTGGAGCCATGGAGTACGTGCTTTGTGCGGTTGCTCTCGGCAGGTGGCGTACTGTTCTGCGGAGCCATATAAGGAGACACTCCAGATTATTCTACAGTAACCATTAGAAAACTACAGTAAAATCGTGTTCCGTTATAACCTATTAATTCTACACGAAGATTGAGACGTGGGTTAAATTATGTAATATTAAAGTCACTTGAACAGTTTACAATTTGACCTCTTGAATTTGCAAACCAGATGATGTATCATCAAATCACTAGCAAATGAAAAAAGAGATCAGTTTGCTTTCATATATCTCTGTTGAGCAGCTTAACGACAATACTGTGACATGCATCTCTGTTGAGTAGCTTAACGACAATACTGTGACATGCATCTTTGTTGAGTAGCTTAACGACAATACTGTGACATGCATCTCTGTTGAGTAGCTTAACGACAATACTGTGACATGCATCTCTGTTGAGTAGCTTAACGACAATACTGTGACATGCATCTCTGTTGAGTAGCTTAACGACAATACTGTGACATGCATCTCTGTTGAGTAGCTTAACGACAATACTGTGACATGCATCTCTGTTGAGTAGCTTAACGACAATACTGTGACATGCATCTCTGTTGAGTAGCTTAACGACAATACTGTGACATGCATCTCTTTTGAGAAGCTTAACGACAATACTGTGACATGCATCTCTTTTGAGAAACTTAACGACAATACTGTGACATGCATCTCTTTTGAGAAGCTTAACGACAATACTGTGACATGAATCTCTGTTGAGTAGCTTAACGACAATACTGTGACATGCATCTCTGTTGAGTAACTTAACGACAATACTGTGACATGCATCTCTGTTGAGTAGCTTAACGACAATACTGTGACATGCATCTCTGTTGAGTAGCTTAACGACAATACTCTGACATGCATCTCTTTTGAGAAGCTTAACGACAATACCGTGACATGCATCTCTTTTGAGAAGCTTAACGACAATACTGTGACATGCATCTCTGTTGAGTATGTAAACGACAATACTGTGACATGCATATCTGTTGAGTAGCTTAACGACAATACTGTGACATGCATCTCTGTTGAGTAGCTTAACGACAATACTGTGACATGCATCTCTGTTGAGTAGCTTAACGACAATACTGTGACATGCATCTCTGTTGAGTAGCTTAACGACAATACTGTGACATGCATCTCTGTTGAGTAGCTTAACGACAATACTGTGACATGCATCTCTGTTGAGTAGCTTAACGACAATACTGTGACATGCATCTCTGTTGAGAAGCTTAACGACAATACTGTGACATGCATCTCTGTTGAGTAGCTTAACGACAATACTGTGACAAGCATCTATGTTGAGTAGCTTAACGACAATACTGTGACATGCATCTCTGTTGAGTAGCTTAACGACAATACTGTGACATGCATCTCTGTTGAGTAGCTTAACGACAATACTGTGACATGCATCTCTGTTGAGTAGCTTAACGACAATACTGTGACATGCATCTCTGTTGAGTAGCTTAACGACAATACTGTGACATGCATCTCTGTTGAACAACTTTTAACGACAATACTGTGACATGCATCTCTGTTGAGTAGCTTAACGACAATACTGTGACATGCATCTCTGTTGAGTAGCTTAACGACAATACTGTGACATGCATCTCTGTTGAGTAGCTTAACGACAATACTGTGACATGCATCTCTGTTGAGTAGCTTAACGACAATACTGTGACATGCATCTCTGTTGAGTAGCTTAACGACAATACTGTGACATGCATCTCTGTTGAGTAGCTTAACGACAATACTGTGACATGCATCTCTGTTGAGTAGCTTAACGACAATACTGTGACATGCATCTCTGTTGAGTAGCTTAACGACAATACTGTGACATGCATCTCTGTTGAGTAGCTTAACGACAATGATATTTGACTGTGGTAGCCAGCAGGTGCAAGGAGCACTACACGCATTTACCGGCATCGACATGTCCCGATCTACTTCCTAGTTCTTAGTCGACCTGTACTTCTACAGAGACAGATGCCCCTGTGCAGGTCCCAGCTCTGTTATGAGCTGGATGTAGCCGTTAGAAGGGTTTCCTGCTTAGCGGGCTAGGCTCGAGCAGCTTAATACTCCGCTGCGTTGGGACAAGCACTTACGGAGGGTGGTTAACCGATGTGCCAGTCCATCTTAATAGACTCAGACACTAGAGCAAAGTAGACCCGCAGCCTGTTATGCGCCATATATGCTGCTCTAAACAAACTACCTAACCATGGCCGGTGTTGTACCATGTCACACAGTTAGTCGCCTTTTACGACATGCTCTCTGTGGGGCAATGGTACTATTCTTGTCATAGACAAAGACCCCGGCAGACCATCTGCAGATCTTTCTGCTGAATCTCCAGATCCTCCTTTAGATACAGAAACCAACATCGTACCCCCAACCCCGCCATACCATGGCTGAAGTCTTTGCCGCCATCCGGAAACTCAGAGATGGACGAACGGCTGGACCGGATCTCATTCCACCGGAGCTGTTGAAACACGCCATCGACCCGATCAGCGCTACCCTCCATCACTTATTCCTGCAAGTATGGAGGACGGGACAGGTCCCACCGACTGGCGCGATGGAATCGTCGTCTCCCTGGTCAATGGCAAGGGGGTGTCGCAAAGACTGCAGTAATGACAGGCCTATAACACTACTCTCTGTTCCGGGGAAGGTGTTTGCTCACGTGCTACTGGCCAGACTCAAGCCTTTTTTGAGCACAAAACGCCGTCCACAACAGCCTGCCTTCACCCAGGGCCGTTCTTCAACTAACGCTATTCTTGCTCTGAGCCGCATTCTACTGCGCATTCAATCGCCCTTGTGCGCTTCATACGTGGACTTGAAGTTCGCCTTCGACTCGGTTGATCGGCCGGCTCTATGGAGAGCCCTCCAGAGAATAAGGAACCCCCCCCCCCTCTCCCCCCGTTCAACCTGATCAAGGAGCTACACAAGGACACCGGCGCCAGAATTCGGCTGGGTGGAACTCTTTCTGACAGACTCTCCACGACTTCCGGTGGCAGACAGGGATGTGTTCTTGCTTACGACTCATTCTGCAGGGCCGTTGACTGACTTCTGGACCGCCTCGTAGTGCACCAAGAGGGTACCGCTATAGATCAGTCAACTATCACTGATCTCGTCTGCGCGAACCTCATTGTGCTGTTCGGCACAGACAGCTCTCCGCTTCAGCGCTCTCTCAAAATGCTAGACAGTGAAACGCCCGTTTCGTAGGCTTGTCTATATCCTGGACCAAGACCAAAGTTCAGAGCCTTTGTTTCCGACACAGCACCCCAGGGTATCGAAACCCAATGTCACACTGCGGAGTGCATCAACGAATTCATCTACTTCGGTAGCTTGATATCATCTGATGGGCGCAGCGGTCCCGATATGTCAAGGCGGATCTTACTAGCTGTGTCTGCACGACCTCCGACGTGTGTGGAGTAACGGCAAGATTTCCTTTGAGACAAAAATCCGGATAAACCAGTCCTGCGTTGTTCAGGTCCTGCTCTACGCCTTCGAAATGTGGACATTGTTGAAAAACGACATGTTGAGACTAGAGGACTTCTACATGCGCAACCAGCGGCGTATCCTGCGCATCAGATGGCATGACTACATCCGCAACGTAAAGGTCTCCGCCAAAACACGTCTACTCCCAATCTGAGAAACACTTTACCGTCTCCGAGTTTCATTGTTCGATCATTTTGTACGGCTGGTCCAGGCAACCCCGGCACACAAGATACTGCACAAGTCGTTCCTCAGTGCCAAAAGACTTCCCCCGACTAGATGTAAGCGCAGAAGGGGCCGCCCCCGCACGGTATGGTTCCAGCAGATATCAACCTCCATCTCTGCTACGCCACATCTGTGGGTCATGGATGTGGCCGACCGAAGCAACGGGCCTCAGACGCCTAAGCGAACATTATTATTATTATCTCTATTATGCAGCTTAACGACAATTTTGCGACATACATCTCTGTTGAGCAGTTTAACGGCAATATTGCGACAAGTATATCTGTTAATTTAACTTCACGGTTTTTAAACTGGTTTAGAAGACTCATCAAAGTCTGTACACAACCAGTTACATTTGCATTACCATGCTCTAAAAGCTATGCGCTTCCAATCTATTCTCAAATGCATTAACTATCTCTGCCTCCACTACTTCCTGTGACAATGCATTCCAAAGCATTCACCACACTCTGATTAACAAAATATTTCCTAATATCCAATCTGAACCTTTCTTTAGCTAATTTCTATCTGTGCCCTCTTGTTCTCGTTGGTAGTTGTATTTTTTTTTTAATTGTTAGTCTAATTAAACCTTTCCTGTGATTATCTTATAAACCTGTATTTAGTCACATCGAATCTTTCCTTGTATCTATAATTCTGAAATTGCAATATCAGATTTGTCTCTCTTCTGTGTATCTTTTCCAGCATATTTACATTTCCTCAATGATAAGGACTCCACACATGTACACAGTCCTCCAATCTAGGTCTAACTAATGTTTTATGCAATTTGGCTATCACCTCCTTGCTCTTATGTTTAATATTTCTTTTTATCATACCTAACATTGCATTTGCCCTTTTCACTTCTACTGGACTTGCTCACTCACCTTTCCTATATGCTCTATTATAACACCTAGGTCTCTTTCTTTATCTATCATTCTAATATTGTTCTCGCCCATTCGGTAATTATGGTCCATATTGGATCTACCCATGTGGATGTCTGAACATTTATCTATATTAAACTCCATTTGCCATCTTACAGACCAGTCTCGAATTGTATTTAAATCCGACCTCAATATATCCACTTCTGCTATAGATGAGACACTTCTGCATAGTTTTGAGTCGACCGCAACTTTTTCAATCATGGATCCTATATCATTGTTCAAATCGTTTTATATGTATTTCAAGAACAATATTGGACCCAAAATCGAGCTCTGTGGCACTCCACTTTTTACGTCACGCCCGTCAGAGTACTCCTTATTTATGCCCACTCTCTGCCTTCTTCCCGTTAACCAATTTTCAATTCATTCAATTCATCTCCCCACCTATTCCATGTGATTTTAACTTTTAAAATAATCTTCATGCTGAACTCTATCAAAGGCCTTTGCAAAATCTAGATAAATAACATCCACAGGTTCCCCCTTATCTATCATTTTAATAACCTCCTTCATGAATTCCAAAAGATGTGTTAAGCACGATCTCCTCCTAGTAAACCCATGCTGACTATTGCTGATTAGATTAAATTTGTCTAAATGCATTACAATGTTTTCTTTGATTATTGACTCTAACAATTTACATACTATGCTCGTTAAACTTATCGGTGTATAATTTGCTTGATCTGTTTTTTTTAACCCTTTTTGAATAAGGGGATTACTCCTGCATCTTTCACATACCATTGAACAATCCCTTTTGCAAGTGATTGAGAACATATTATAGCCAATGGTTTTGCTAGTAGGTCTCTAATTTCAAATAGCATTTAATCCACTTTTAATGCCTCCAATTTTTAAAAAATAATTTCCTCCTTAATCTAGATTGATTTAAATCACAGTATATCCATTTCACATTTGACAATATCTAAAGGCTTTGGGATCTTGGAGCAGTCTTCTTATGTGTAGAACGTGCCATAGTATTGATTTAGAAGATTTATTGTCTCCCTATTTTCTCTTATTATTTTACATGTGCTATCTATGAGAGGGCCTACTTTGTCTTTCGTTGTTTGTTTATTTTTAACATAAGAAAAGAAGGTTTTACTATGAGTCTTGATTCTGTTATCGAGTTGTTTTTTCGAAGTCTTTTTGCTGTTTCATTCACTTTGTAAGCTTTGTTTTGCTTGTCCAAATATTTTTAACATGTTTCTTTCGATTTACCGGCCTCTATATATTTTGTCCATGCTTTATTTTTAATTTTTTTTACATTTAATTACAAATCTAGTTATCCACTTTATTTGCTTGGGGCTTACCTCCCTACATGGAACACATTCCACTTTTAGTTGTTCTAAAACTGTTTTGAAACTCTCCCACTCTTCAACATCTGTTCCTCTGACAATATCTTTCCAGATTATGTAGCTGGCTGTCTCTTTCATCGTCTGAACATCTGTCTTAGAGTAGTCGTATGCTCGAGAGATAATGTTTATTTCTCTTCTTGCTATAAAATTCCAACGGATGATCTGATGGTCGCTTGAGCCAAACAGTTCCCCAACGATCACGTTTTCAATCATATTTTTCTCTGTAACAAATATTAGATCGAGTATGTTTTTGCTACTGGCATCTTCCCCTACATGTTGAATCAACAAATTGCCAGTTATGCACTTCACAAAAGGGTTTGATTCTGCAAATGCTTCTGCCATTCCCCATTTCATTTCAGGAACATTGAAATCCCCCATTAATAATCATTTTCCTGCACTAGCCTTTCTTATGTTACTAATTAGCTCCTCATCTTCCTCTTGTGTACCTGAAGGACACCTGTAGCATACTATAACACCTGTTTTTTTCACCCCCACTATCTACTATTCCTCATACACTTTCTTTTTTGTTGCCAGATGACAGATCATCTTTTATAGTTTTATTTACTCTATCCTCCAACTACCTTATCTTTCCTTAACATCGTATTTCCCTCTTTTTATTTATTTTTTTTTTTTCGTATACCAAGGCGGTGTGCGTTGCACTGTGGTTTTTATTTTGCGCCTGTCGGCCCAGTGCATCCGACTTCAGCAATCATTTTATGTAAGGGTCTGCTTCCTCCTGCATTTTCTAAGGGGTAACGGCCGGTGCTGTGATGGGGATCGAACCCAGCACCTTCAGATTGTGAGCCGTACCACTTAACCACTAGGCCACGCCGTCCCATTCCTCTATTTGAAGTTCAATATCTGCAATGTCCTCATATGTCTATGATTATATTAATCCAATTATATCTGGTTTTACTTATCTACATATAGTTCCAATTCTTCTCTTTTATTTACTATGCTTCTCACATTTATATAAAAACATTTTCGTTTGTTATTTTGGGAATTTTCCAATGTTTGCTGTTGCTTTATCATTTTTATATTTACTATCCCAATACTGATGTCACACTTCCCTGACCTCAAGTCTCCTCTGACCCCAACACTTCCCTGACCGCCTCTCCCCTTTGACTGCCTCCTCTATAGCACCCTGTTTTAGTCCTATCTTTAGTCTCATACTTCAAATGCCTAACTAGTGTCAATGTTTGTTTGATACAATGATTAACCATATACTTCACTACAGCCTGCTGTTCTATCTCATTTAGATGGAAACCTCTCATCTATCATCTGTCACCTATCATCTTTGCCTTCTCCTCTATATCCTCAATTTTATCACCACCAGTATCAATTTTTACAAACATATTGTGTTGTTTTGACAGATGTTTGCCAACCTCCTGAACCATTGAATCTTCTACCATGAATACTGAACAATACTACACAAATGCAATTTCTTTAATATATCCTCAATTTTCTGTTGATTCGCTCCTATTTTCTTCTGCCTCTTTTCTAACTCACCCCATCTCTTCTTATTTGTCCTAATCTCGCATTCCATTCGAGAATAGAATGTTGAACAACCTAACGGCAATATTGCGACAAGGATATTTGAATTCGGTATACATTTATACATATCTATGGCAAATCTCAAAGAACTCAGTAGTTAGTTAGTTAATTAGTTAATTAGTTAGTTAGTTAGCTAGTTAGTTAGTTAGTTAGTAAGGTTGTTAGTTTTAGTAAGGTAGTTCGTTAGTTAGTTAGTAAGGTAGTTCGTTACCGGTAGTTAGTTAGTTAGTTATTTAGTTAGTAAGCTAGTAAGTCAGTCAGTCAGTTAGTTAGTTAGTAAGGTAGTTAGCTAGTTAGTAAGGTTGTTAGTTTTAGTAAGGTAGTTCGTTAGTTAGTTAGTAAGGTAGTTCATTAGTAAGGCATTTAGTTAGTAAGGTAGTTAGTAAAATAGTTAGTTAGTCAGGAAGGTAGTTAGCTAGTTAGTAAGGTAGTTCGTTAGTAAGGCATTAAGTTAGTAAGGTAGTTAGTAAGATAGTTAGTTAGTCAGTAAGGTAGTTAGTTAGTAAGGCAGTTAGCTAGTTAGTAAGGTAGTTAGTTAGTTAGTTAGTAAGGTAGCTAGTTAGTTAGTAAGGTAGTTAGCTAGTTAGTTAGTTAGGTAGCTAGTTAGTAAGGTAGTTAGTTAGTTAGTTAGTAAGATAGTTAGTTAGTAAGGTAGTTAGTAAGGTAGTAAGGTAGTTAATTAGTAAAATAGTTAGTTAGTTAGTAAGGTAGTTAGTTAGTAAGGTAGTTAGTTAGTTAGTTAGTAAGGTAGGAAGGTAGTTAGTTAGTAAGTTAGCTAGTTAGTAAGGTAGTTAGTAAAGTAGTTAGTAAGGTAGTTAGTTAGTAAGGTAGTAAGATAGTTAGTTAGTAGGGTAGCTAGTTAGTAGGATAACTAGTTAGGAACGTGGTTAGTAAGGTAGTTAGTAAGGTAGGAAGGTAGTTAGTTAGTAAGGTAATAAGTTAGTTAGTTAGTAGGGTAGCTAGTTAGTAAGGTAGTTAGTAAAGTAGTTAGTAAGGTAGTTAGTAAGGTAGTTAGTAAAGTAGTAAGGTAGTTAGTTAGTAAGGTAGGAAGGTAGTTAGTTAGTAGGGTAGCCTAGTTAGTAAGGTAGTTAGTAAAGTAGTTAGTAAGGTAGTTAGTAAGGTAGTTAGTAAAGTAGTAAGGTAGTTAGTTAGTAAGGTAGGAAGGTAGTTAGTTAGTAGGGTAGCCTAGTTAGTAAGGTAGTTAGTAAGGTTGTTAGTAAGGTAGGAAAGTAGTAAGGTAGTTAGTAAGGTAGTAAAGTAGTTAGTTAGTAAAGTAGTTAGTTAGTAGGATAACTAGTTAGGAACGTGGTTAGTAAGGTAGTTAGTAAGGTAGGAAGGTAGTTAGTTAGTAAGGTAATAAGGTAGTTAGTTAGTAGGGTAGCTAGCTAGTAAGGTAGTTAGTAAAGTAGTTAGTAAGGTAGTTAGTAAGGTAGTTAGTAAAGTAGTAAGGTAGTTAGTTAGTAAGGTAGGAAGGTAGTTAGTTAGTAGGGTAGCCTAGTTAGTAAGGTAGTTAGTAAGGTAGTAAGGTAGTTAGTTAGTAAGGTAGTAAGGTAGTTAGTTAGTAGGGTAGCTAGTTAGTAAAGTAGTTAGTAAGGTAGTTAGTAAGGTAGTAAGGTAATTAGTAAGGTAGTTAGTAAGGTAGTGAGGTAGTTAATTAGTAATAAAGGAAGGTAGTTAGTTAGTAAGTTAGCTAGTTAGTTAGTTAGTTAGTAAGGTAGTTAGTAAAGTAGTTAGTTAGTAAGTTAGTAAGGTAGCTAGTAAGGTTATTAGTAAGGTAGTAAAGTAGTTAGTAAGGTAGTTAGTAAGGTAGTAAGGTAGTAAGGCAGTTAGTTAGTAAGGTAGTTAGTAAAGTAGTTAGTAAGGTAGTTAGTAAGATAGTAAGGTAGTTAGGTAGTTAGGTAGTAAGGTAGTTAGTTAGTAAGGTAGCTAGTTAGTAAGGTAGTTAGTAAGGTAGTTAGTAAGGTAATTAGTAAGGTAGTTAGTAAGGTAGTAAGGTAGTTAATTAGTAAGGTAGTTAGTAAGGTAGTAAGGTAGTTAGTAAGGTAGAAAGATAGTTAGTTAGTAAGTTAGCTAGTTAATAAGGTAGTTAGTAAGGTAGTTAGTAAGTAAGTTAGCTAGTTAGTAAGGTAGTTAGTAAGGTAGTTAGTAAGGTAGAAAGGTAGTTAGTTAGTAAGGTAGGAAGGCAGTTAGTAAGTTAGCTAGTTAGTAAGGTAGTTAGTAAGGGTAGTTAGTAAGGTAGTTAGTAAGGTAGTAAGGTAGTTATTTAGTAAGGTAGTAAGGTAGTTATTTAGTAAGGTAGTAAGGTAGTTAGTTAGTAAGGTAATGATGGTTGAAATTAGTTATAGCATTAGATTTAGTAATACGCTGATTCAGCGGTCGGCAAACATTTTTTGCAAAGGCCCAAATAATAAATGTATCAGGATCTGTGGGCCAAGAGGCAAACTCCAGGATTTGTATGTAGGTAGACGTACTTAAAAGCAAGATGGGAAACTAGTGTTTTCACAAAATTTATTTAAGAAAATGTAACGTAATAATAATAAATAGACTACAATTATATTATACACAGCTCTTCTAAATGGAATGGCATTTGGGTACTTTTCGAGATAACATTTCATCAAATTTCGGGTTCAAAAAGGCCAGCAATCATCGTGCGAATGTAAAGCTATAGGGGCGTCACATGTGGTCTCTGTCACTACTCTACATCACAGCAGTTGGCCGACCCGTTAATGCACGAACGTTAATGCACGAACTCTAACGAATTTTAAAATGTAAAATTCATTCTTAGCTTGCAGCACGTACAAAATAAGATGTGGGTCTAATTTAGCCCATGAGCTGTAGTTTACCAACCTCTTATTTAACCTAATGTGTTCGCCATCTTTGCGCATGTCGGATATGGGAGTAAGCTAGACAAGTCGATGTGTTAGGCTTATAACATCTGATAAAATTTGTTGTATACTATTGATATTTTACAACATATTCGTGTCATACTGTTTCAGTTATAATACATTGCAAGACGTGTCCCTTTCTGTGCATTTAACTTCTCTAAAGACTATTGGTGTGTAAAGTGGGAAGACTGTATTGGTGTGTAAAGTGGGAAGACTGTATTGGTGTGTAAAGTGGGAAGACTGTATTGGTGTGTAAAGTGGGAAGACTGTATTGGTGTGTAAAGTGGGAAGACTATTGGTGTGTAAAGTGGGAAGACTGTATTGGTGTGTAAAGTGGGAAGACTGTATTGGTGTGTAAAGTGGGAAGACTGTATTAGTGTGTAAAGTGGAAAGACTGTATTGGTGTGTAAAGTGGGAAGACTGTATTGGTGTGTAAAGTGGGAAGACTGTATTGGTGTGTAAAGTGGAAAGACTGTATTGGTGTGTAAAGTGGGAAGACTGTATTGGTGTGTAAAGTGGGAAGACTGTATTGGTGTGTAAAGTGGGAAGACTGTATTGGTGTGTAAAGTGGAAAGACTGTATTGGTGTGTAAAGTGGGAAGACTGTATTGGTGTGTAAAGTGGGAAGACTGTATTGGTGTGTAAAGGGGGAAGACTGTATTGGTGTGTAAAGTGGGGAGACTGTATTGGTGTGTAAAGTGGGAAGACTGTATTGGTGTGTAAAGTGGGAAGACTGTATTGGTGTGTAAAGTGGGAAGACTGTATTGGTGTGTAAAGTGGGAAGACTGTATTGGTGTGTAAAGTGGAAAGACTGTATTGGTGTGTAAAGTGGGAAGACTGTATTGGTGTGTAAAGTGGGAAGACTGTATTGGTGTGTAAAGTGGGAAGACTGTATTGGTGTGTAAAGTGGAAAGACTGTATTGGTGTGTAAAGTGGGAAGACTGTATTGGTGTGTAAAGTGGAAAGACTGTATTGGTGTGTAAAGTGGAAAGACTGTATTGGTGTGTAAAGTGGGAAGACTGTATTGGTGTGTAAAGTGGGAAGACTGTATTGGTGTGTAAAGTGGAAAGACTGTATTGGTGTGTAAAGTGGGAAGACTGTATTGGTGTGTAAAGTGGGAAGACTGTATTGGTGTGTAAAGTGGGAAGACTGTATTGGTGTGTAAAGTGGAAAGACTGTATTGGCGCGGGTCCCAACCCCGTCTACAGTCGTTAAAATGTGTCACATAGTGACCAGGGACGATAGGGTGGTCTTACTAGCACTGTGGGAGTCAGAGCCAGTCCTGATCAGAGGGCTAGTCTTGATCAAAGGGCCAGTTTTGATCAGAGGGCTAGTCCTGATAAGAGGGCTAGTCCTGATCAAAGGGCCAGTCCTGATAAGAGGGCTAGTCCTGATCAGAGGGCTAGTATTGATCAAAGGGCCAGTCCTGATCACGGGGCTAGTCTTGATCAGAGAGCCAGTCCTGATCAGAGGGCTAGTCTTGATCAGAGGGCTAGTCTTGATCAGAGGGCTAGTCGTGATCAGAGGGCCTGTCCTGATCAGAGGGCCAGTCCTGATCAGAGGGCCAGTCCTGATCAGAGGGCTACTCTTGATCATAGGGCCAGTCCTGATCATAGGGCTAGTCTTGATCAGAGGGCCAGTCCTGATCAGAGAGCCAGTCCTGAACAGAGGGCCAGTCCTGATCAGAGGGCTAGTCTTGATCAGCGGGCCAGTCCTGATCAGAGGGCCAGTCTTGATCAGAGGGCCAGTCCTGGTCAAAGGGCCAGTCCTGATCAGAGGGCCAGTCCTGATCACGGTCGTTGGTTTCACTACTTCTGCCCACCTGCTGCAATGTCCTCTCCGTCTTCGCCAACCGATATTTACTTGTAAATTAGCTGCCTCTTGAGGTGCACACTAATGAGGATGCTGGCAGGCGGTTTTCTGGAGGACTTCTCAATGAAAATTAAACTTCGAACAGTCATTTACGAAATCTGTTCATAAAACTCATAAAGCCATTCTCGGATAACGTCCCAGAGTTTGATTCACATACTGAGAGTTGGGTTGTCAATTGTTTGAATAGTCACTGTCAGTTGGGTTGTAAATTGTTTGAATAGGCACTGTCAGTTGGGTTGTAAATTGTTTGAATAGTCACTGTCAGTTGGGTTGTAAATTGTTTGAATAGACAATGTCAGTTGAGGTTTAAATTGTTTGAATAGTCACTGTCAGTTTGGTTGTAAATTGTTTCAATAGACACTGTCAGTTGGGTTGTAAATTGTTTCAATAGTCCACTTGCTGGTGTGAAAAATGGGTAGAAACACTTCTTGAACGCCGCATTACAAAACATATGTCTCATGTCTTTGAGTTTCAAAAACTGCAACGACTTTAAAAACTGCACTTTGTGAATGCAACTAAAGTGCCTCTGCCTTTTACAGCAGCCTATCGTGGGGAGCAAGGAATGTCTACCCTTAAAAAGTTTATAAAAACAAATTACAGAAATCTACTGGACCCCGAAGACAATGTCCGAATTGATCTGACACATAACAGGGTCCAAGTTGATCTGACACATAACAGGGTCCAAGTTGATCTGACACATAACAGCCTCCAAGTTGATCTGACACATAACAGCCTCCAAGTTGATCTGACACATAACAGCCTCCAAGTTGATCTGACACATAACAGCCTCCAAGTTGATCTGACACATAACAGCCTCCAAGTTGATCTGACACATAACAGCCTCCAAGTTGATCTGACACATAACAGCCTCCAAGTTGATCTGACACATAACAGCCTCCAAGTTGATCTGACACATAACAGCCTCCAAGTTGATCTGACACATAACAGCCTCCAAGTTGATCTGACACATAACAGCCTCCAAGTTGATCTGACACATAACAATGTCCAAGTTGATCTGACACATAACAGCCTCCAAGTTGATCTGACACATAACAGCCTCCAAGTTGATCTGACACATAACAGCCTCCAAGTTGATCTGACACATAACAGCCTTCAAGTTGATCTGAACTTAAAAAGTCGTGATATGGATGTCGTTTTACCTATAATTAAATAGGACTATGTTTTTAAAGCCTAAAGTGTAGATGTTTTGAATGACATGCTTCCGTTCTTGACTTCTTTTAATTATTTTTTTATCTTATGACATGTTTGACGAATTTGATTGACTAATAACTTTGAGAGCAGTTTATTGTTCATTTTAACAGCTTCGATTTTTATTCACTTTGATGTCAGGGGAAGGGGTGTTGGAGGGTGACGGTAGTAAATATTTATTTTAAAATAATAAACAATGAATAATAGTGGATAATACATTTTAAAATGTTACTCCCACTCGGGTTCAACAGTCACAACTGATTGCTATTCCACTGTACAACCGTCCCTGGGTTTACTCGGGTTCAACAGTCACAACTGATTGCTATTCCACTGTACAACCGTCCCTGGGTTTACTCGGGTTCTACAGTCACAGCTGATTGCTATTCCACTGTACAACCGTCCCTGGGTTTACTCGGGTTCAACAGTCACAACTGATTGCTATTCCACTGTACAACCGTCCCTGGGTTTACTCGGGTTCTACAGTCACAGCTGATTGCTATTCCACTGTACAACCGTCCCTGGGTTTACTCGGGTTCAACAGTCACAACTGATTGCTATTCCACTGTACAACCATCCCTGGGTTTACTCGGGTTCTACAGTCACAACTGATTGCTATTCCACTGTACAACCGTCCCTGGGTTTACTCGGGTTCAACAGTCACAACTGATTGCTATTCCACTGTACAACCGTCCCTGGGTTTACTCGGGTTCAACAGTCACAACTGATTGCTATTCCACTGTACAACCATCTCTGGGTTTACTCGGGTTCTACAGTCACAGCTGATTGCTATTCCACTGTACAACCGTCCCTGGGTTTACTCGGGTTCTACAGTCACAACTGATTGCTATTCCACTGTACAACCATCCCTGGGTTTACTCGGGTTCTACAGTCACAACTGATTGCTATTCCACTGTACAACCATCCCTGGGTTTACTCGGGTTCAACAGTCACAACTGATTGCTATTCCACTGTACAACCGTCCCTGGGTTTGCTATAGTAGTTGGCCTAATCTGATCAGTTTTAGTAAATGGCTATTACTCAAATCAAAAGGCAAAGATTTTCCCACAGCAGTCACTACTGCCAAGTACGAAATGTTAAAGGTTTCGTTGCATGAGGCCACATATCATGTGTCGTGACCAGTTGCCTTCCTAGCTGCGCTTTCTTCCCAAATAGTAAGTCAAATAACCGGTTGCAGCTGGGTGGACTAGAGCTTGTCTGTAGCGAAAGTTGAACCTTGTACCTCTCTATGCCGTGAAGGTTGGCGCTACCACTAACCCTTATGAGACCCTCAGATTAGGAGTACCAGTACGTTCAGAGCTCTGTCTCCTGCAAAGAAAGCAGCTTATCGTGCCGCGTATCACCTTAGTCTTCGCGTTCACCCTGCCGGGATCGAATAGGTCACCATCCACGTGGATAGTATGCCATACTCGGTGCCTTGAAGGCGTCCGTCACCATATCTGAAACCATCCTGTCGAACACAGTTGGGAAGGGGGGGGGCGGTAGGTGGCAAGTACACATCTCTGATTCATGCTGTTGCTAACCTGGAATGATGAAGAAGTCTTGCCGTTAAGTACATGTGGGCACCTGCCCTTGTGCAGCTGTTTTATCAGGACTACAATATATATGTATGTTCTTTGCGCGCCAAATACGGCGCATAAGGCACAAACAAATGATCTCCAATTGGAACGTTGTGACGTCACTGTTTTTAGATCTTGTATGGTTCTGAGGCCCATGGTTGAGCTCTCTCGCATGATTGTTCTTCGGGTGTATCCTTGGGTCTCCCTCTTTTCCAAACGTCCCTTTGTGTCCTGTCGAGAGCTTACAATGGAAGACGTTTGTCGTTCATTCTAAGGACATGCCCGATGTATGTTCATCGTTTTTTTCCGGATGATGGTCGACACATATAGTTGGTTTGTCTCTGTTCTTATCGAGCCATTAGTTATTAACTGGTCCCAATATTCAATAATTTTCTTAAACATTTATTTTCAAAGATATTTTAGTTTGTTTTTCAGCGCTTTTTGTAGTCTTCTAGCTTTTACATCCATATGCCAGAACTGATATTACGATTGAGTTGAATAGGCTGAGCTTGGTATGTTTGCTCAGTGTTGTTGATTTCCAGATGTTGGTGAGCTGATTAAAGGCGCCCGAGGTCAAAGCAATTCTAGTTGAAATTTCTTTCGTGGCATCTCCATCTTGTGTCATTTTGTTTCCCAGGTATGTTTAGTGTTGGACATTTTGTAGAGATTTCCCCCGTAGCTTGATATCAATCGTTGTAGTTGTGGAAGCCATGATTTTTGTCTTTGTGGCGTTTACTTGAAGTCCTATCTGTTCTGACCATGGACATAATCCATCCATATTTTCTTGTGTTTTCTCATTAGTGGTACTTAGTAGCGTTATGTCGTTAATTCAAGATCTTTTGGGGTCTTGTTAATTCTATGGATAAATGCTTATTATAGGCATAGTTTCATAATTCAATCTATAGCTATGCCAAATAATAGAGGTGATAAAATACATCCCTGTTTTACTCCTGTTTTTATATTAAACCATTCAGTGTTGCCTTCGATTGTTCGAACACAGCCTCGTGAATTATTATATAAGGCTTTGATAATATTTATGTATTTTGAGGTTAAGCCATAGTTCTTTAGAAATGGATATTACATTGACTGCCAAAGGCCTTCTACGAGTTAATGAAGTTGATGATTAGTGGGGATTACATTTCTACTGATTATCCTATGATAGTTCTGAGTGTGAAAATTGAATCAATGCAAGAACGCTTTGGTCTAAAGCCAGATTGTTCTTCTCTTATGATGACATCTACCTGCTCCATGAGTCTTTTTAATACCATGCTGCAGATTACTTTCCCAGGCACTGACAGGAGTGTCATGCCACGCCAGTTGTTGCAATGAGATAAGTCTCCTTTCTTCGGTATTTTTACAATGATACCAAATTTCTTTGTGGTGGTTTTTTTCCTCTTTGCACGCATCATTTATGATGGATAAGAGATGAGTTATGGGGGTATCATCTGCGGCTTTTAACATTTCCCCAGTTATCTCATCATCCGCTGCTGCCTTAAAATTCTTTAGTTTGTGGATGGCGCTTTTGATTTATGCGAGTGAAAATTCTGCACAGAACACTGGTAAGAGGGGCATGTTTGTTTCGTTTTCAAAAGTAGAGGTTGTTGTAGGATGTGGTCTATTCAATATTGTTGTAGGATGTGGTCTATTCAATATTGTTGTAGGATGTGCTCTATTCAATATTGTTGTAGGATGTGGTCTATTCAATATTGTTGTAGGATGTGCTCTATTCAATATTGTTGTAGGATGTGCTCTATTCAATATTGTTGTAGGATGTGGTCTATTCAATATTGTTGTAGGATGTGGTTTTTTCAATATTGTTGTAGGATGTGGTCTATTCAATATTGTTGTAGGATGTGGTCTATTCAATATTGTTGTAGGATGTGCTCTATTCAATATTGTTGTAGGATGTGGTCTATTCAATATTGTTGTAGGATGTGGTTTTTTCAATATTGTTGTAGGATGTGGTCTATTCAATATTGTTGTAGGATGTGGTCTATTCAATATTGTTGTAGGATGTGGTCTATTCAATATTGTTGTAGGATGTGGTCTATTCAATATTGTTGTAGGATGTGGTCTATTCAATATTGTTGTAAGATGTGGTCTATTCAATATTGTTGTAGGATGTGGTCTATTCAATATTGTTGTAGGATGTGATCTATTCAATATTGTTGTAGGATGTGGTCTATTCAATATTGTTGTGGGATGTGGTCTTTTCAATATTGTTGTAGGATGTGGTCTATTCAATATTGTTGTAGGATGTGATCTATTCAATATTGTTGTAGGATGTGGTCTATTCAATATTGTTGTGGGATGTGGTCTTTTCAATATTGTTGTAGGATGTGGTCTATTCAATATTGTTGTGGGATGTGATCTATTCAATATTGTTGTAGGATGTGGTCTATTCAATATTGTTGTGGGATGTGATCTATTCAATATTGGTGTGGGATGTGGTCTATTCAATATTGTTGTAGGATTTGGTCTATTCAATATTGTTGTAGGATTTGGTCTATTCAATATTGTTGTGGGATGTGGTCTATTCAATATCTCTGTAAAATGTTCTGCCCAACGTTTCATCTTTTCTTTTTCTGTAGTAAGAAGGTTTACATGTTTATCTCTGATTGGCGTATTTGTAGTAGGTGGCTTATTGCATAACTGTCTTGTGATCTGGTGAAGGTATCTGCTGTTGCCCACTTCTGCTCCACTTCCAGCTGTTGCTCCACTTCCAGCTGTTGCTCCACTTCCAGCTGTTGCTCCACTTCCAGCTGTTGCTCCACTTCCAGCTGTTGCTCCACTTCCAGCTGTTGCTCCACTTCCAGCTGCTGCTCCACTTCCAGCTGCTGCTCCACTTCCAGCTGTTGCTCCACTTCCAGCTGTTGCTCCACTTCCAGCTGTTGCTCCACTTCCAGCTGTTGCTCCACTTCCAGCTGTTGCTCCCCTTCCAGCTGTTGCTCCACTTCCAGCTGTTGCTCCACTTCCAGCTGTTGCTCCCCTTCCAGCTGTTGCTCCACTTCCAGCTGCTGCTCCACTTCCAGCTGTTGCGACCAGTTCATTGAAGAACTGCATCTTGTCTTTGCGAGCGTTATATTTAACCATTTATTAAGCGAGTCATACTTCTGCTTGCAATTCTCATATGCAACAGGTCTTGTTGTTGCAAGAAGGTTTCATTTTGCTGTCTTTCTTTCTTGGATTTTACCCCAGCTGTCATCACTCAGCCACTTTTTTGTATGTTTGGAGTATCCAGATGTCGTTACAGCTGCATCTTTCAATGTTGTACTAAACTTTTCCCATTTCCTATCAATCGTACCAATAGCTGAGTTAAAACGGGGTTAATGTTGGTAATGACTCAATATGCTGATGAATCTTAAGATTTTTTTCTGTTCGAATTTCTGTAAATAGCTGTTTCTGTACATCAATTTCATTCTTGCTTCTCAGCTGGTAAAGTTTGTTTCAGTTTCATCTTTCGTTAGACCATGCAAAGTTGAGGTCATTGTCAATCTTACGCCACGATAAGATCTGACATCCTAAATTTATGAACATAACTTTGTGTGGATACAGAAATGATCTATCTGATTTTTTTGTTTTACTATCAGGAGAATTCCAAGTTATCTTGTCGATGTCTTTATATGGAAAGATGTTATCTGCTACTACAAGATTTGATACTTCACAGAATTATATATATATATATATATATATAAAGAATAACAGAGAGAGAGTCAGTCAGAGAGACGCAGATAGAGAGAGAGCCAATCAGACAGACAGACAGAGAGTTTATATAAGATGTAAAGCATAATATGGTAAAATGCGTAGCTATTGCCTTGTCGATCTCCTATTATATTGAAAATTGTTTTCTACTGCAACTGTCTGTACAAGACGCCATTGTTTGTGACCTTGTACGTATGTCTGTACTTAATCACGAGCGTTCAGTCAAATACAATTTTGTTTCTAGGAAACGGCAAAGACCACATCACAGTCGGCTTGTTTGATGGCGGCATATTTCTGTCTGTCAACCTGGGGTCAGGGCTCTACGAGGATGAGATTAGACCTAGCCATACTCGCTTTGATGACAACCAGTGGCATCAACTCGTCATTCGCAGAGAGGCCAAAGAGGTGAGACAACTCATGGGGGCTAGTCTGGAGAAATAGTCGCAGTTACAATCTCTCTCGTTCTCTCTTTCTTTTCATCCGTTCGTGTGTTGAACATCATTGCACTCTGTTTTATTAACAGGTTGGCTGGAAATGATTTAAAGCCCCTCACCCCACCCCCGCCAACCCCCCACCCCTTTAGCGTTTGGAATTCGTAATTTAGAAAGCTATGGACAAGTACATCAAACCAAATGGTCTGATGTAACATGGCCGGGGGCGCAACCAAGAACTTTTAGGATAGTTGATTATGTGTGTACAGTGCATTCTTGTAACAATGTTCAATCATAACGACCCCTTTTACCCTGAGTGTTTTGGTGAACAATTTTAGAAAAATGCTGAGAATGAAAGTGCTTCAATCCAGAGTGCCAGTCACCAAAGCATTTCTCCATTTTAGTATCTGATGTACACAAATACTAGCGTGCATACAGTATTTCGCCAAAATCTGCTGAAGGAAAACCTAAATAGTATTTTATCTCTAGCCAACCTAATTCATTTTTACAACTGTTTGTTCTTAATAATTTGGGACTTCCTTTCGGCACAATGTATTTTATGTTACTGTAGAACTTCACATATTTCAGAGCACCTGCTTTAGACTCACCCATTCCATGTCAGTATTATTTATGATTATTCTCTATGAGAACTGTAAGCAACCTATTTTTCGCGCTGAAGTGCTCCATGTTTTCACTCCCATATGATGGTGTCTACTTTAGTACTGTAGTGCTCTTGTCTAGTGTAGCAGCTGGCCAGTAGTTACTTTCAGCTACAGCGTAAGGTTCGCCCTCCGTAACTAACGTAAATCCTTCACAGTTCAACATTCTCATTATCCTGCATTTCGTGTAGCGCTTCAACACTATTACACCTTTTTTGTATACAAAAATTATGCATTTAAAAAACATTTTGAACACCAAGAGTGTTTCTCGGCAGAAAATTAATTTTTATTGACAAAAAATAATAGGTTGTTTGCAGTATAATGAAACATTTACTTTTTAATTAAAATGCAATGTAAAATTGTTTTCCATAATAATTTGTAAATATAATATGAAGTTTCATAATAAATTTTCATATTTAAGTTCAGAAAATTATCATCACGATAAATATTACATCTAATTTCAGTATATGGAAATCATGATCAATCTTGTATCTATTTTCAGTATATGGACTTCATAATACTTATTAATCTAATATCTGTAAATGTATATGCTGCTAAATCTTACATCAAATATCAGTAAATGGACATCATTATAAATCTTACATCTAGTTTCAATATATGGACTTCATGATAAATCGTATATCTAATATCAGTATTTATATATCATAATAAATTTTAAATCTAATTTCGTTAATTGGACTTAATGATAAATCTTACACCTAATATCAGTATTTGGATGTCATGTTAAATCTTACATCTAATTTCAGTATTTGGATATCATGATAAATTGTACATTTAGTTTCAGTATATGGATTTCATGATATATCTTACATCTAAAATCAGTATTTTGATAGATATCATGATAAATTTTAATTTAGTTTTAGTATATGAATTTCATAATAAATCTTACATTTAATTTCAGTATTTGTATATCATGATACATTTTACATCTAATTTCAGTCTATGGGCTTCATGATAAATCTTACATTTACCTTCAGTATATGGACATCATGATACATCTTACATCTAATATCAGTATTTTCTTACTTTAATAAATGTCATATCCAGTTTCAGTATTTTGTGTATTCTTTATATTTTTTTCTCGCCTTTTCTCACGTTTTCTTTTTAATAACCATATTTGCATGACGGCATAAACAATAATTATTTGCGGGCACCCAATAATCAATTTCCCTACATAGGGACAGTAAAGAATACCCGACACATAATATGTAACAAATACTGGATACATAATCTGTAACCAAAACAGGACACATAATCTGTAACAAATACCGAAGACATAACCTGTAAAGAATACCGGATACATAATCTGTAACAAATACCGAACACATGCTCTGTTTAAATACCTGTAACAATATATTAGAAAGATAGACAAGGAAAGGGACCTAGGGGTTATAATAGATCATACAGGTAAAGTAAGTGAGCAAGTTCGGGTAGCAGTGAAAAAGGCAAATACAATGTTAGGTATGATAAAAAGAAATAATAAACATAGGATCAAGGAAGTGATAGTCAAACTGTATATAGCATTAGTTAGACCTAGGTTGGAGTACTGTGTACAGGTGTGGAGTTCTTATAATAAAGGGGATATAAACATGATGGAAAGGATACAAAATAGAGCTACAAAGGTCATAGTGGGATTCCAGAATTACAGTTATGAGGAAAGCAAATCCGACCTACAGTGTCTAGAAAAGAGACGAATTCGAGGTGACTTAATACAGAGGAATGGATAAATTAAACTATAACAAGTTGTTGTTTTTTTTCAAAATACAGCCACCCACAAGGGGGCATAGCTACAAATTAACTAAAGAGAGGTCCCGATTAGATATTAGGAAATATTTTTTAGTCAGAGAGAGGTGAATGCTTGGAATGCATTGCCATGGGAGGTAGTGGGGGAAGGTACAATTAATGCATTTAAGAATACATAGGATGCGCATAGCTTTTAGAGCAAGGTAAGGTAAATTAAACTGATTGTATACAGACTCTGCATAGTCTTCCAAACCAGTATAAAGACGTTAAGTTAAGTTAACAAATACCGAAGACGTAATCTGTTTAAATACCAGACACATAATATGTAACAAATACCAGACACATAATCTATAAAAATACCAAACACATAATTTGTAAAAAATACTAGACACATAATCTGTAACAAATACCAGACACATAGTCTGTTACAAATAGCAGACACATAATCTGTAACAAATACCAGATACATAATGTGTAACACATACCGGACACATAATCTGTAACAAATACCAGACACATAATCTGTAACAGATATCAGACACATAAACTGTAACAATTACCAGACACATAATCTGTAACAAATACCATACACATAATCTGTAACAAATACCAGACACATAATCTGTAACAAAAAGCGGACACATAATCTGTAACAAATACCAGACACATAATCTGTAACAAATACCAGACACATAATCTGTAACAAATACCAGACACATAATCTGTAACAAATACCAGATACATAATCTGTAACAAATAATAGCTGTCCATCGTTGTCGATGAGGACCGCCGACTACATCCTTGTCACAGATTTCCCTGTTGGGTGCGGGTGCGCATGTGGCCGAACAGGCCAATGCGGGCACGAAAACATCTGCTACATATCGGGCACACGAGGTTTGTAGAAGGGGATGGTGTACCCGCTGCTCGGGATTTCTGCGTTTCGCGTCTGCTCTGGGCTTTCACAACACGGTCGTCTTCACCGGCAGCTACACCCGATTTGACTGCGCTGCTCCAGTCAGATCTGTTTTGCGCAAAACATTCCCAGGTGTCGATGTCTATCTGGCAAATTTTCAGTGAGTCCTTCAGACCGTCTTTAAAACGTTTCTTTGGGCGCCCTCTCTCGCGCCATCCCTCTCTCAGCTCGCCGTAGAGAAGCTTCTTTGGGAGCCGCTCGCCTGACATATCGACGAGGTGTCCGGCCCATCCTAGTCGTGTTTTCTCTAGCAGTGCATGTATGCTGGGCATGTTAGCCCTCGAGAGAACCTCGATGTCAGTGACACGATCTTGCCATCAGATGTGGAATATTCGCCTCAGGCAACCTGTGTGGAAGTGGTTTAACCTCCTTACATATCCAGAGTATACAGTCCAGCTTTCGCAAGCGTATAGTAGGGTTTGAATGATGGTTGCACGGTAGACTTTGAGTTTGGTCTTGACGCTGATGCCACGACGTGCCCAGACCATCGATCGCATTCTACCAAAGGCTGTGCTGGCCTTTGCTATTCTGCTTGCCACCTCATCATCTAGGCTGACAGATCTCGACACCGTGATGCCCAGATATGTGAATTTGTCTACGGCATTCAGCGTCTGCCCGCTGACTGTAATCTCTGGTTTTGTGTACGGCATACCTGGTGCTGGTTGGTACATGACCTCTGGGTTTTTTTTGGCATTTATGGTCAGGCCAAAATTTTCGCATGCGGCAGAGAACTGGTCCATTCCAACCTGCATGTTCAGTTCTGAGTTGCTCATTAGAGCGCAATCGTCAGCAAATACAAGTTCCCAGATTATGTCGCCAGCCACTTTGGTTTTGGCCTTCATTCTTCTGGGATTGAGTAATTTGCTATCTGTGCGGTACTTTATGGGTATTCCAAGCTCCAGTGATCTGAAGGCGTCTGTCATCGTGGCCGCGAACATCATGCTGAACAAAGTCGGGGCGAGTACACATCCTTGTTTTACTCCGTTTGATACTAGAAACGTTTTAGATATTGCACCGCTGTCCAGTACACAAGCACACATGCCTTCGTGTAGCTGTTTCACCATTGTTATGAACTTGTTGGGGCAGCCAAACTTAGACATTATCATCCACAGCCCTCCTCTGTTAACTGTATCAAATGCCTTTGTCAAATCAATAAATGTGGTGTACAAGGCCTGATTTTGCTCTCGTCACTTCTCTTGTACTTGGCGAGCGGCAAAAATCATGTCCACAGTTCCTCTTCCGGCTCTGAATCCACATTGGCTTTCTGGGAGGTGGTGGCTTTGTTCAAGGTGTTTTTTGAGCCTGTTTAGCAGTAAGCGCGCTAGGACCTTGCCTGCTACGGAGAGTAGCGATATTCCACGATGATTGTCGCATTCCTGGCGGTTGCCTTTTCTTTTGTACAGGTGAACGATTGAGGCGTCCTTTAGCTCCTGCGGAAATTTTCCTTCAGCCCACATGTGACAGAAGAGTTCAGTGATCCTTCTGGTGAGGGATGGACCAGCTGTCTTATATACCTCTGCTGGTATTGCATCAGCTCCTGGAGCTTTTCCTATAGATAGTGAACTGATTGCCCTGTCGACTTCCTCCTCAGTGATGACTTCATCCAACGCCAGGTTCAGTTCCACCTGCTGCATTCACCGGATTGTCTCTTCATTTATGGACGATGGGTGGTTTAGTATTTTGCAGAAGTGGTCTGCCCATCTGTCTATAATCTGAACCTTATCTGTTAGCAGTGCTCCCTCCGCACTGCGAACTGGAGTATTACTAGAGGGCTGCGGGCCGTAGAAAGCTTTCAGTGCCTCGTAAAACCGTTTGGTGTCATGACGCTCGACGAACATCTCAATTTCGTCAGCTCATTTGCTGAGCCAGGAGTTTTGCATCTCTCTAAGCCTGGTCTGGACAGCTTTACCAGCAGTATTAAAGGCAGCTTTTGCTGCCGGAGATGATGTGTCCCTCTGGTATTCCCTGTGCGCTTCATGTTTTGCATCGAGAAGGCCCTGTATTTCCAGATCGTTCTCATCAAACCAGTCCTTATGCGTACGCGTGAGTTGGCCAATGTGTTTAACAGCTGTAACAAATACGGGACACATAATGTGTAACAAATACCAGACACATAATCTGTAACAAATACCATACACATAATCTGTAACAAATACCAGACACATTATCTGTAACAAATACCAGACACATAATCTGCAACAAATACCAGATAAATAATAATAATAATAATAATAGTTGTCCATCGTTGTCGATGAGGACCGCCGACATCATCCTTGTCACAGATTTCCTTGTTGGGTGTGGGTGCGCATGTGGCTGAACAGGCCAATGCGAGCACGAAAACATCTGCTACATATCGGGCACACGAGGTTTGTTGAAGGGGATGGTGTTCCCGCTGCTCGGGATTTCCGCGTCTCGCGTCTGTTCGGGGCTTTCACAACACGGTCATCTTCACCGGCAGCTACACCCGATTTGACTGCCCTTCTCCAGTCAGATCTGTTTTTCGCAAGACATTCCCAGGTGTCGATGTCTATCTAGCAAATTTTTAGTGAGTCCTTTAGACCGTCTTTAAAACGCTTCTTTGGGCGCCCTCTCTCGCGCCATCCCTCTCTCAGCTCGCCGTAGAGAAGCTTCTTTGGGAGCCGCTCGTCTGACATACGGACGAGGTGTCCGGCCCATCTTAGTCGTGCTTTTTCTAGCAGTGCATGGATGCTGGGCATGTTAGCCCTCGAGAGAACCTCGATGTCAGTGACACGATCTTGCCATCGGATGTGGAATATTCGCCTCAGGCAACCTGTGTGGATGTGGTTTAACCTCCTTGCATGTCCAGAGTATACAGTCCAGCTTTCGCAAGCATATAGTAGGGTTAGAATGATGGTTGCACGGTAGACTTTGAGTTTGGTCTTGACGCTGATGCCACGACGTGCCCAGACCATCGAGGGCATTCTACCAAAGGCTGTGCTGGCCTTTGCTATTCTGCTTGCCACCTCATCGTCTAGGCTGACAGATCTCGACAGCGTGCTGTCCAGATATGTGAATTTGTCTACGGCATTCAACGTCTGCCCGCTGACTGTAGTCTCTGGTTTTGTGTACGACATGCCTAGTGCTAGTTGGTACATGACCTCTGTTTTTTTGGCATTTATGGTCAGGCCAAAATTTTCGCATGCGGCAGAGAACTGGTCCATTCCAACCTGCACGTTCAGTTCTGAGCTGCTCATTAGAGCGCAGTCGTCAGCAAATACAAGTTCCCTGATTATGTCGCCAGCCACTTTGGTTTTGGCCTTAATTCTTCTGGAATTGATTAACTTGCCATCTGTGCGGTATTTTATGGGTATTCCAAGCTCCAATGATCTGAAGTCGTCTGTCATCGTGGCCGCGAACATCATGCTGAACAAAGTCGGGGCGAGTACACATCCTTGTTTTACAAATACCAGACACATAATCTGTAACAAATACTGGACACATAATCTGTAACAAATACCAGACACATAATCTGTAACAAATACCAGATACATCATCTGTAACAAATACCGAACACATAATCTGTAACAAATACCAGACACATAATCTTTAACAAATACCAGACACATAATCTGTAACAAATACCAGACACATAATTTGTAACAAATACTAGACACATAATCTGTAACAAATACCAGACACATAATTTGTAACAAATACTAGACACATAATCTGTAACAAATACTAAACACATAATCTGTAACAAATACTAAACACATAATCTGTAACAAATATCAGACACATAATTTGTAACAAATATCAGACTCATAATCTGTAACAAATACCAGACACATAATCTGTAACAAATATCAGACACATAATCTGTAACAAATATCAGACACATAATCTGTAACAAATAGCAGACACATAATCTGTAACAAATACCAGATACATCATCTGTAACAAATACCGAACACATAATCTGTAACAAATACCAGACACATAATCTGTTACAAATAGCAGACACATAATCTGTAACAAATACCAGACACATAATTTGTAACAAATACTAGACACATAATCTGTAACAAATACCAGACACATAATTTGTAACAAATACTAGACACATAATCTGTAACAAATACTAAACACATAATCTGTAACAAATACTAAACACATAATCTGTAACAAATATCAGACACATAATTTGTAACAAATATCAGACTCATAATCTGTAACAAATACCAGACACATAATCTGTAACAAATATCAGACACATAATCTGTAACAAATATCAGACACATAATCTGTAACAAATAGCAGACACATAATCTGTAACAAAAAGTGGACAAATAATAAGTATTCAACCTCTTAAAGCTGATATTGTTTCCATGGCTACAACAACAGCCATAGCAAGTGTTTCAAGACTATATTCATCACTAATTATATATTGGTTTACATTGGTCATAATACAATGGTTTTAGAAAGGTGGACGGATGAGAAGCAGATAAGGCAAGATGAAAGAGAGAAGAGAAAGGACAAAGGATAGAAGAGACAAGGAAATAAAACATGAATCTTTTTTATGTACTTAACGAATGTTGGAATTGAGGCAGCGCTTCTCAGTAGGAAGCCATTATAGACAACAATTGATATTCGGCTTCGACATGATCCAGGAGACCTGCTTGAAGAAGAATGTTCCCATCCAATATCAAGATAGACGTGCTACAGTAATCTATGTCGGTCCTGGAGGCGGGGTCTGGTTATGAATATGAAGCAAGAACTACCCCACACATGGACAGATACTGGTGTCTGCTACATTGAGGATGTCGAGCTCAGGGAAGTGCATTGACAATCAATAACCTAGATTGGAGAATTTAGAACTTGTATGCACACGTGGACTGTCTATTTGATGAAATAATTGGGATTTTTTTTGTCGGAATTGTCAGAAGGGCCTGCCAAAAAGTGTCTCATTGCTGACGATTATAATGTAAAATCGAAGGAGTGGGCATAATGCGTCATTTTGAGCCAGTCACTGATCCACACAAACCTCATAGTTGAAAATAACTGGTACCCAATAGGATTGATATTTCTGCCTAGGGATACAGATGATGCCATCGATCTGGTACTGATAATTAGTGATGTTACTACCACCATACACTGTAGTGTGATAGGCGCACAGGATAGAGGCGAGCTCCACTGCAATGGGTCGTTATTATCACGAAAAGAAAACACAAACGGGTTATAGGAAAAGGGTTTTAGATTTCAGGTACGTGGCCAGTCAATGCTTTACATAAACTGTACCAGACATTAGACCAGACCAATGCTTTACATAAACTGTACCAGATATTAGACCAGACCAATGCTTTACATAAACTGTACCAGACATTAGACCAGACCAATGCTTTACATAAACTGTACCAGACATTAGACCAGACCAATGCTTTACATAAACTGTACCAGATATTAGACCAGACCAATGCTTTACATAAACTGTACCAGAAATTAGACCAGACCAATGCTTTACATAAACTGTACCAGATATTAGACCAGACCAATGCTTTACATAAACTGTACCAGACATTAGACCAGACCAATGCTTTACATAAACTGTACCAGACATTAGACCAGACCAATGCTTTACATAAACTGTACCAGACATTAGACCAGACCAATGCTTTACATAAACTGTACCAGATATTAGACCAGAACAATGCTTTACATAAACTGTACCAGACATTAGACCAGACCAATGCTTTACATAAACTGTACCAGACATTAGACCAGACCAATGCTTTACATAAACTGTACCAGACAATTGGGCGATCAGGGGTGCTAGATCCTCTGTTGTTCATAAATATGGATGGAGTTAACTGGTAGAACCTGCATGGGAAGAAAAAGAGATGAAATCAATAAAGACGGCTTGAATATGTCGACGAGGTTAATGAGATGAATGGAAAAGACGTAGAGCAACCATATGGTTTAAAGCCTTAGCAAATGAATCAACGTTGCTTGTGTGAACTTGATAAGCGAGGCAGAGATTGCATATACCTTACACTCCAGCAAGAACACTGTTCCAGGTCTTGATGGGTTATAGTATTGCCACATTAGCAGCTGGAAATGTTGTAAAGGATTTCAATATCCCTGTACAGTAGACACCACACCTGACGACTGGCTTCATATATGTCTGCGACCACTCCCTAAACATAGCAAGGACTCCAGCTTCTCAGCAACTGTAGAATAATCATTCTACATAACGTCTATGAAGTTGCTCCAGAATGTAGTCGCCAGAAAAATATTGTCCCTCCTTGAAGCCATTCTACCTAATACCCCTGGCAGTTACAGACCTGCAAAGATGGCACAGGATAATGATGGGACACTTGTATTTGATGTGAATAAGAGCTTCCAGTTAAGGCAGGAAATAGTCGCAGTTTTTCTCGACTTTTGGGACCCTGGTGCGCTGCCTGAAGATGTCTAATCAACGTATGGCTGATGAGCTGGATATCAGCTACACTGATGGAGAGAACAGTCGTAATCAGCTTGGGATCTTGGACATCATAACCGATGCGAATATGCCCAGGACTGAGAGAAGATTCTCTAACCTCACCGGCTCCGTTCAACATCTACATAATAAAGGTGGCCGACATTCAACCCCTAGGGTCAGGGCGGGCATTAACGTTTGCAGACGTATTTGACTGGCTCAGGTAAACATTTGATGATCAGAGACATCCAGGAGACCACATGGGCGTTGTCGTAGCAGTGTGTGCATTTCAGTGTCTAGATCAATCATAGCAAGATATTGGTCACGTGGTGTTACTTGAACATTTCTGTAGTGGCGGCTTACCTCCCTGGTGTTATATTTGATGGATGTGCCATTTACAGATGTGACAGGCTCAAATACTTTAGAGTCACTTTTTATAGTAACCTTCTCATATAGATATATATATACATATGCAGCGGCACACTTTGAATATCAACTGATCTTCATTGTCAATCGTCCATTGGTACTGTCAATTTTATATTGCAGACTGGACATCCTTACACTATCAATATTACAGTATGAACGGTTAGAATAGAACGTATCCAGAATGAAGGGACGCGATTGGTTGTGGGATGCACTAGAGATACCCCGGTGTTGAAGATGTGGTACATGCTGGGACTTTTGTCTGTGACATCCAGATATAAATTGGCGCAATCCAAAGTCTACATGTAAGTTACCACTGACAGGCGACAGGTAGTCCACAACAACACTTCAGACATCAAGGAATCAAGAATGAAAAAAGGAACTCCACAGTTGGCAGAGGCAGAGAGAATCATTGGACAGGTGATTCGAGTTGAACCAATAGTAAAGGAAGAAGAATGGGTCAATGCTGGTAACAGATTTCCATAGGGAATGCTGAAAGAGATGCAATGGGAGGACATAGTTTGAGGTCAATCATCCGATAAATTATACCACTCAGAATAGGGATGTCTTTATGTAAACCGATGGATCGATGCAGTGGGAGGACATAGTTTGAGGTCAATCATCCGATAAATTATACCACTCAGAATAGGGATGTCTTTATGTAAACCGATGGATCGATGCAATGGGAGGACATAGTTTGAGGTCAATCATCCGATAAATTATACCACTCAGAATAGGGATGTCTTTATGTAAACCGATGGATCGATGCAGTGGGATATCTGGTTGGAACTTCTCTGCTAGAGTGAGAGGACACGTCATTGGTAAGGTGAGCTGATCTTACAGAACAATAATCTTCAGTGTGAGACCTAAGGGGACACCCACGGCTGGAGTCATGGGATGGATATATAATACCTCTTTAATAGGGGCAGTTGTCTCATACTTCCAATCATTGCTTCGGAAAGTTCAGAAGGGTTCGCTAAAGAATGAGTGGATGGTAGCTGTATAGTCTCAACACTACAGGTGCTGATGGGGATCTATTGACCTAGTCATGCTGGGATTCAGAGCAATGGAAGAGCTGACATCCTTGCTTCATCAGTATTAATTATGGGTACACTAGCTATGGATAGCAGTTACGTATTAAAGTCAATGAATGGTCAAAAGTTGGGTAATGATACCACAATATAGGAATCAGTAATTTCCAAACAAGCAGAGGATTGAATTCTAATGCGGTTAGAGCGGACTTGGGCGCAACAGAGGGCGGGACAGAAGTGTGCACAACCAACGAGCTGCAGGAACCATTGGTATCCACACTCTTCTGTATTAACTGAGAAAGACCAGAACATAGAACATAGGTGCTCAACCTTTAGGTATGCCCTAAGTGCAGTGAAGTCGAACAGAACAAGTGATTTAAGTAGAACAATTTCCTCTAACATAAATATAAATGGAATACTTTTCTGAAGCACTCATACACGCTGCACGTGTCGCAAACCGGTCAATCGGTCTTTTAAAAACGAATGCAATTGTTGTTGTTGTTGTTGTTGTTGTTGTTGTTGTTGTTGTTGTTGTTGTGGCGAACCAGTCGAACCAAGAAAAATTGGGATCGTGTTCTAAGGATGCTTCTCTGCCGCGTAACGCTGTTTCTTTATTATTTGTCCAAAATCGTGTTTTCTAAATGGAGAAGATGTTTAAGACTCAATACTCAAATAAAAAACTGTATACTAACTACGAGTAATGTCTTGAGCGGTCAACAGGTTAATCGTTATTGATTGGCACTGATTGTCATGCTCGAGTCAGAGCGTAGACTTATCACTATTTGAAGAGACTTCCCTCCAACAACAGTGTAAAAATAAACACCAGAGTGTAGAAAACAGTCGTTTGATAAGTAGAGAAGCCGTGGGAAAGTCTGAGTCTAGTCAACTTGTAAGAAACGTAACGAAAACGGGGGTACGGACAAGTATATATGAACACTCTGAAAACAGTAGATGCAATACCACCAAAGAGAAACAACTATAGACATGAGTGGCTAAATCAGTGGGCTTCATCCCAGACAAGCCGAATATGTTTTAGACATCAAGCAAAACCATATCTCCAAAGCCCAGACAAGAAATTGAAAAGACGGGACCAGAGTTTATCTTCACACTGAGAACAGGTCATGTCCATTTCAACAAATATCTGAATAGAATGGATCCACTACATTAAACAAATTTCAGAAGAAAGAAGTCGAGCACCTCCTGACATTGTGTCCATGGCTAACTGACCTGCGAAACCAGTTGCTCGCATCACTCCTCACCATACACAGCACTCTACATAACAACTGAGGAAGACGTGTGCTTTAGCCGTGAGCCATTGTGCTATCAAGAACTACTAGCTCACAGCCAAAGGAATTGCATTATCCTCATCATCATCATCACGGAGAAGGAACGCCAGCAATTAGCACTCCGGGAAGAATGCGAGTTCTCCAGGTGTCACGCGTGCTTTGCCGCGCGAATGACGTGCGTTACTTGACAAAAGTAGGTCTTGAGAAAGTATAGCATTTAAGGTAAAACAATTTTGGTGTAGCGAAAAGTAATTAGGATCACACTGGTCAGGACTCCAGATCACTTTAGGGACAGATGAAACATACTGGTCAAGACCCCACGTCACGTCAGAGGCAGATGAAACATACTGGTCAGGACCACAGGTCACGATAGAGGCAGATCAAACATACTGGTCAGGACTCCAGGTCGCGTCAGGGGCAAATGAAACATACTTGGCAGGACCCTAGGTCACGCCAGGGGCAGATGAAACATACTGGTCAGGACTCCAGGTCACACAGGTGCAAATGAAACACTTGGCAGGACCCCAGGTCACGTCGGGGGCTGATTAAACATATTTGGAATGACCCCACGTAACGTCAGAAGTAGATGAAAAATATTGGTCAGGACCCAACGTCACACCAGGGGCAAGTCAACCATACTGATCAAGAACCAACCTCGCATCAGGGGCAAGTCAACCATACTGATCAAGACCCAACCTCTCACCATGGGCAAGTCAACCATACTGATCAAGAACCAACCTCACGTCAAGGGAAAGTCAACCATACTGATCAAGACCCAGGGATCAAGATGCTGAGCAGCGCATGAGCTGTAGTGGTCATCGACCCAAAACTGACTACTAGCGTCAGGGCCAGCGAACCATAGCTGCCAAGACCCTTCTACACCTCCACGTAGTGATCCTGGATAACAGGCTGTAGCAGGACAGACTGGCTAAGGAAAAGGGATCGAAGAGGGAATGCTACCCCTGTACTCAAAAAATGCTTGCTGAAGTCGGATGTGTTGGACCGAAAGGTGCAAATATCGCAGCCAAGCTGTAAACTACGACACAACGCATTCCGTTCTCTGGACTAAATTCTGTTACTTAAGCCCTTTCAGTGTTTGGTAGTGGGAGGTTGAGAACGAACGAAGGAGGGGGGAAGAGATCAAGACTCCACCTCACGTTAGGGGCAAGTCAACCATTCTGATCAAGAATCAACCTCACGTTAGGGACAAGTCAACCATTCTGATCAAGAACCAACCTCACGTTAGGGACAAGTCAACCATTCTGATCAAGAACCAACCTCACGTTAGGGGCAAGTCAACAATACTGATCAAGACCCCACCTCACGTTAAGGGCAAGTTAACCATACTGATTAAGACCCCACCTCACGTTAAGGCAAGACCACCATACTGATTAAGACCCCACCTCACGTTAAGGGCAAGTTAACCATACTGATCAAGACCCCCCTCCCCCCAACCTCACGTTAAGGGCAAGTTAACCATACTGATTAAGACCCCACCTCACGTTAAGGGCAAGTTAACCATACTTATCAAGACCCCCCCCCCCAACCTCACGCTCATGCTCATTGTGGCAGGCTGTGACAGCAGGGAAGCGACACTGTAATCCATTTATCGGTGAGGGCACTAGGTAGCTTTGCATTGCACTGCAGGCAAGACGACCACGGTTCATCTTCTCAAGCACATCTCAGTGTCGGTGTAAGAAGAGCCGATGTAACCAACCAGCTACGAAAGGAACGTCGTTAAGAGTTAACTCAGCAAAAGTTGCTTCACACAATACAATAAGGGAAGGGGTAGGTTCGGGGTTTTGGAATAGGGGCGTTGCCAAGTTCTTAAAGACACAGCTAACAAACTCAAACTCTCCTGTGTTCGAATCCATGAATCAACAGAGTCCAACCCCTTTGGGATGTGAAACGATTTTTAAATAGTTCTAATGAAATCGGATGCACTGTGGCGAAAGGCACCATCTCACAGCAGAAAGCACACCGTCTTAGGGAGCTAGGAAAATGAAAGGTAATAGCACTATTTTAAAGTGTTCTAGATGATCAAATCCCTTAACTTATATATTTCTTGAAGCGCGGCACATACGTCACCTAGGGGAATCAGAGTTGAATCCCCACGTACTTATCACGTAATTTCTTGTCCTGTTGTTTGAAACATGTTATCTGAGTGTTGAGAGGGGCAGGAAGCAGTTGCGTTTCCTGATCAAATCAAGTCACTTCATTTCTTTTATATTTTATCTTGACCGTTGCTCATGTGACAATTTACTGTGTGTATTCTTTATCTCTTCTATGGCTCATGTGACAATTTAGTTTGTATATTATTTATCTCTTCTATGGTTCATGTGACAATTTAGTTTGTATATTTTTTCATCTTCTTTATGGCTTATGTGGCAATTTATTGAATATTTTGTTTATCTCATAAATGGCCAAATGACAATTTATTGTGTATGTTTGAGATCATCTGTAATTCAGGTGATAATTTAGTGTATATTCTTTTATCTCATCTGTGCTTCACGTGTCAAGTTAGTGTGTCTATTTTCTTATCTCATTTGTTGTTCATGTGACAATCTAGTTTGTATTTTTTATCTTGTCTGTGGTTCAGGTGACAGTTAGGTAGTTAGTTAGTAGCCACTTTCAGTCATGACTGACTATAGGATAATATGACCCGGAGTGGGGGGGAAGAAAAAAAAATTATAATAACAACAAAATTTATACTTAGCTTTTGTTGTCCTTCTCTTTGAGGCGACAATCTAATTTGTATTTTGTAACATATATAAGCACAGTTGTCGTATCTTTCGTCTTGTGAAGTCTATTCTCCCGCCACCATGTTATTTATAATTCAAACAACTACTGCACACAACAATGGCTGCTAATAACTAATGAGAAGAACAATCTTCTTTATCAGTTTTGTCTCATTTTCGCAATTAAACAATCATTGTGTTGTTTTTCTCAAATTTAAATTGAACGCCAAAGCAAGTGTAGAATATCATGATATTTTTATGAGCCCTTTTTAACTGGTCATGCAAATATGTCATCATATACTCCTAGCATTGACCTGGCGTATACGGTGTTCATTATAAGATTTTAAGATAATTTATACTATAACAATCTTAACCTTACGCCTTCCCTCTCTACTTTTATTTTAAACACGCTCATTTCCCCCGCCACCCCCATCACACATTTTGTTTTTACTAATTTTCTAATTTAGAAAGATAAATTATAAGTTTTAAAAAAAAAAAGTCAAAGATCAAAGTTAAAAGATGTGCCAAATTGTGTCAACTCTCATCTGGCTGTGTGCTCTCCCCTAGCTGACTAGGGATGAAGGTGTATGTTATGTAAGTAACGTTTTGCATGGCCAATAACTGTGGCTTACAGTAACACACCCTATATATGTCGCTTTTAGTTTCATTTGTATCATCCTGGTTTGTTTTTTTAATTATACATATATATATATATATATATATATATATATATATATATATATATATATATATATATATATATGCAGTGATGCTTTTTCATGGTATACGCGGGTATACGCCGTTTACCCATCTTTTTTTTATGGCTGTGACCCTGTTTTAAATACTTCATCATATTGACGTCGAAAAGTGTACAAATATTTACCCTGCCTTTAAAGTAAAGATTATACACCCATTTTTTTAAATTAAAAAAACCACTTGATATATGAAGAAGATATATAATAATTGCCTATCGGAAGAGAAGATGGCGATAGCTCAGACTATTGCTGCGAAATATATGTTCTCTGGTGGATATGTAAAAACCAATCCTGGAACGGCACATCTTGCTACATTCGGGGCACACATGCGGGGAGCCTGCAGTGGAATTGTTGTGAGTATTGATATTCTGGCAACACACTTTCCCTGAGCCCCCGCGATTGCTGCACTCTCTAGGATTAGAGCACCTGGGTTAATACTAGCTCGCCAGGTGGTACGGTCTTGTGCAAGCATTTCCCAGAAGGTGACATCAATATTGAAGCATTTCAAAGGCACTTTCAATGAGCGTTTCTTCTGCCCTCCTGATGAGGGTCAGCCTGTTTTGAGCTCACCGTATAACAGCTGTTTGAGGATGCGTTTACCTGGTATTCGAATACCGTGTCTTGTTCATCTTAGTTGCGCAAATTTTAGAACTGCGTGGAAGCTCAACATGTTAGTATTGCTACGAATTTCAGAGTTGAGCAATTTTTCCTGTTAGTTGATCCTGAGCAGCCTGCGAGGACAGCTCGAGTGACAATGATTGCGCTGTCTGCCATGTCTGCTATACAGTGTCCATGTCTCACAAGTATGCAGCATCATGGAAAATACTATAGCACGATACACTTTTATCTTGGTGTCGAAACTAATACCTATGTGGATTCCAGACGTTAGCTTGGATACCTCTGAAGCGCAGAGCTTGCCTCAGCATATGTATATATTATATATATATATATATATATATATATATATATATATATATATATATATAGTTTGAAAATTTGAAGGTGGATTACTTTATTAAGGCAGCATGTTAGTTGCCAAATTCAATAGCTATTTTGATTTTTCTAGAAACCAGTTTCTCAAAAGGTGTTCAAATGTCCTTTTTGGGTTATGTGACACGTTGTAACTAATGAAAGGATCCTTATGGGTTCAGTGAGAGGTTGTAACTGAAAGGTCAGAAAACGACAATTCCGGTGTCGTACTTACTCGCACAGTCCCCCCCCCCCCCCCTCACCCGCCATCGCGTATATAGATTTTATCGACACAAAATACTATATGTCCCCCCCCCCCCCTCACCCGCCATCGCGTATATAGATTTTATCGACACAAAATACTATATGTTCCCCCCGACTTTCAAGGTTAAATTGCCGGCGTCTTGTCATGCAGCGCATGTTCTCGCCAATCGGCGAATCACATTTATCGAGATCAATAGTTACTTAGTACGCTTAAAATCTTCATTTTTACAAAAAGACGTATTGATTGACTTTGTTAGAAATGATTAAAGCTATGTATGGTGGTATGGTGGATGTGATTGATCGACTCGAGCAATCGGTTTTGTGAGACCTTTAACACGCTGTCTGCGTGAATAGCTTCGGCGGAGGTACATTCCTGTGGCGATAAATAACTATTTTGGTGGTTTATTATTAATATCACTATATTATTTTATAGATTTTCATTTCTTGTACAAAATGCAATAATAAATATATTACTTATAATCCAATAACCTCTAGTAAAGCTGATGTCTATTTAATAAATATATTACTTTTAATCCAATAACCTCTAGTAAAGCTGATGTCTATTTAATAAATATATTACTTATAATCCAATAACCTCTAGTAAAGCTGATGTCTATTTAATAAATATATTACTTATAATCCAATAACCTCTAGTAAATCTGATGTTTATTTAATAAATATATTACTTATAATCCAATAACCTCTAGTAAAGCTGATGTCCATTTAATAAATATATTACTTATAATCCAATAACCTCTAGTAAAGCTGATGTCTATTTAATAGGAATTTGACGCAAATATAACGCGAATTTTCAATTATTGAAAGTGTTAAAAATGCAGTTTAATTAATCTTTTTTTTTTAAATATGAATCTTCAATGCAAGAATAATATGTATGTGACCTTATGGTCTGCAACATAAATGGGCCATCACGGAAGGAATTTGTTCCTGCCAATGCTGTAGACCAATGTACATCAGCAGCAAAACACGGAGATAAGTTCATTACATCTAAGGGCTCATCCCGAAACGATGTCCACAAAAGTCTGACATGTTAAACTCTCAGAGTTGAGTTCAACTGAAACAGTTGTATCGTAAAATATTGCAGTAAGTAAAACAGTAAAGCTATCTACAAACGTAAACATACAACAACTTAACATATAACAACTAAACACAACAATACTGTGGGTTTCCTCAATTTAAGATATCCCCTAAACTAGTATATTCATTGAGGGCTTGTTACTCCTTATAGATATGTTTGTGAGTGTGTGAGCTTCTTTGTGGACGACCACTGTCAAAGATAAGAGGGCGGGGTACTCCTGATAGATGTATTTGGGAGTGTGTGTTGCTATGTGGACGACCACTTTCAACTTAAATACCCCCTCTACCCTTTCCACTTTTTACACAACCCCCCCCCCCCCCAATACTACACTTTCTATAGATAATTGTTACGAGGCGTGTTCAAATGACATCGGACCAAACTTCAACAAGTGAACATACGTACGATGCACATGATAACGTCACTTCCGGTGTAAACTGCACGTAGCAACCGTCAAGTTTGCAAAATTGCATTATCTTCCGACTCATAGTTTCCTCAGCAGACTGTTTAAAACATGGTGGATGTTATACGGAATCCCTTCACTTGATCAGCGAGCTGTGATTCAGTTTCTAACAGCTGATGGATGTCGACCAGTTGACATTCATCGCAGAATACAGGCAATGTATGGTGACAAAAGTGTGTCGAAGACAACAGTGAAGAACTGGACAACGATGTTTAAAGAAGGACGTGAGTTAACGAAAGACCTTCCTAGACCAGGTCAGGCGCCTATTGTTGCATTAGCTCACGTCCTTCTTTAAACATCGTTGTCCGGCTCTTCACTGTTGTCTTCGACACACTTTTGTCAATGCCTGCATTCTGCGATGAATGTCAACTGGTCGACATCCTTCAGCTGTTAGAAACCGAATTACCGCTCGCTGATCAACTCTTGACGGATTCCGTATCACACCCACCATGTTTTAAACGGTATGCTGGGGAAACTATGAGTCGGGGAATAATGAAATTTTGCAAACTTGACGGTTGGTATGTGCAGTTTACACTAGAAGGGACGTCATCGTGCAAACAGTACGTAGGTTCACTTGGTGCAATTAGGTCCGGTTTCATTTGAACACGTCTCTTGTATATCTATATATATATATATATATATATATATATATATATATATATATATACATATATATATATATATATATATATATATATATATATATAAAATTATATATATATATATATATAAATAGTATGTGCAGGGTTTCCTTGAAACCCGACAATTATTTCAAGTGTTTCTACTGGACACAAATGTTTAGAGAGACTGGTCTAGAATATTGCTTTATTTGAGTACCACACTGTTGTGCCGACTCGTCTAGTTCGCTCTCTTTCCCAATCCGCTGTTTGACTGTTGACGAAGACATTCTGATTAAATTATGGTATGTTTGCTGTGGGCCATTTTTGATCCTCAAGTCTGAATCAAACTGTGAACTGGTCGATGCTCTTGTTTTTATCAGCTGCACTGCTAGGACTAAAAATTTGTGCAGTGACTTGTTTTAGAAGCAATAAAGAATATTAGATTACCTGTATATTTGTATTTGGTTTGTATAACACGTCTGACGCTCAGCAATTACTTTTATTGACAAAACGGAAGGCTCAAGTGTACCCATCTGTAATTGTGTACCTGAATAACAATCAGAGATGTCAAAGCAGCGAGAAAGAAAATTGATCACTCCCTCCCAGGAAAAGCTAAGATCTGGTACAATAATATAAGGTCACGGCTATGGAACTATTCTCTGCGTGAACCTGTTTAAATGGTAAATTGTCAGTTTGTCTAGTTTTGTATAAAACGACATTATACATCATATTGTGGATTGCTGATATATGCGTTCGTCTAGTTTTGTATAAAACGACATTAGACATAAAATTGTGGATTGCTGATATATGCGTTCGTCTAGTTTTGTATAAAACGACATTAGACATAAAATTGTGGATTGCTGATATATGCGTTCGTCTAGTTTTGTATAAAACGACATTAGACATAAAACGGTCTGTGAGTTAGATGTGATTTTGGCTTGTTCATTTCTTTGTCTTCTTTTTCCTAATTCGTCCTCTTTTTTTTTATTCTTCGTCCTGAAGAGGACGTTTTGGTACGTTGTGCTGTAGTTAACAACGAGCTTACGATATCTGCGCCTTTTGATCTCCCACGTCTGGTTTCAGATAGATATTTTTGATTAATTTGATCCCTATTCTTTCAGCCAGAGTTCGAGGGAAGTATATTGCTCGGGTCAAACAATTGAGGCAGAAAAGAGTCTTCTGCTCTTTCTGTTTAGTAAAAGCAGCAACAAATCTACAAATCTTGTCCATCGCTGATTATCAGCCAGATCTTTTAATTCATTAGTTCATCTTTCTCTAGAAAGGCATTTATTTTCTGACATATATCAGCTCTCGCTTTTCAATTAAAAGTCTTAGTTCTAACCAGGACTGTAGTACTCGGCCATGTAGTTTTAAAAATTATAATTAGAAATTGCATGCGCGTGGGCATTTATTGTCTTCAGTGATTGATATTATATATATATATATATATATATATATATATATATATATATATATACATATATAATGTATTCTTTATTATAATATACTTCAGTATATTGTACGTTTTGTTTTAGAGTTTACGCAATGATTAAAAATATCGAAATAAACCTCCAAAAAGGCAGGTCTTCAAATTCATTTTAGTCTATTTTTATTTAAAAAATATGTCCAATTGTCCTCTATTTGTGCTTATAATTCCTGAGCAGAAGGATAAGTTGGGATGTAACAGCATGTCCTGTCTGTTTCAAATACCAATTTAGCATATTAACCTTTTAAGTTTCCATATCAAATCATGGAAGTTATCATCAGAACGATATCTTGACATTTTATATATAATGATCGGTGGTGTATTTTGTTAGTAAGGGCAGTATTTTATTATAATTGTGCATGATTTTCTCATTTCTTTCTTATAACAAACTCCAGTTTCATTTGTGTTTCATCATCAATTTTTAAAAAAATAATTGTTGACACAAAGGACAGTAAAAGGAATGGAAGATAATATCGTATGCTCTGACGTGGCACACATTCTGCTTAGTCATCACACGAAATATTATTTGCTGTAGCAATATCATAGACTGCAAGAAACATGGGTTCCGCTTTTGGCAGACAATGAAGTTAACTGCCTGACATAAAATAAACAAAACAAAAATAAAGGTTATCGGTGAGCATGGAGTTTCACACAATGAATGATTTTGGTTGTTTTCAAAGAAGCCTAGATTTTATTATATTTTTTTTTAAATTATCATTACGACCTTTATTTCCATTGCTAATATCCAGTGAGTAGATTAATAGGATATTGAAATATATGATTTATAGTTACTGCAGTCACCACAAAATGTACAAGACATATTTTGGTTTTACCTCTTATAGAAAACAAAAAAATATAATCCGTATCGAGTTTTTGAACGCATATGCTCGAAGTCGCAAGATTGATATCCAACCCCTACTGCCAGCCGGTCTGTAATACTAAACATACTAGACACTCTGCACTTTGAACACATACACAAATAGGACAAAATATTGCATGCCGTCCGCAATTGTCTGTGCTAGTGATTCAGTACATAACACACAAGAATCACTAACTCGTAGACTTGATAATAATACTCCCACAGAATATATTGTCAGCTCTGATTTATAACTAGCGTTATAATACAAGGAAATAAAGTATTATTTTCTTTCTCT